>NKCL01000022.1:0-169912 GCA_003947005.1 Fusarium floridanum | reverse complement strand
AGCTTAAAATGTGGTTGCCAAGAGATATAAGGCAAGCAGTCTCTCTTGCAATTTTCGACTTTCTTTTTTATCTCTTATCCCTCACTTTCATTCCCTTTCTCTCTTTGTTCTCTCCCTTTATCCTTCAGGGTCAAGGTCTACATCATGTCCAAGACGCAGGATTCTACCCCTGGCTCCGTCACTTCTCGGGCGTCCATCGAAAAGGTCCAAGATGTATCTCAGTGCTTTGAGACCAAGCCAGAGGTTGATGGAAGCCATGACTACCTTCAGACCGGTAACACGGATGGCCTCCAGCGCAGCTTGAACAACCGCAAGGTCCAACTCTCTGCCATTGGAGCTTCCATCGGTACTGCTCTGTTCATGAGCATCGGCGGCGTTCTCATCAAAGCTGGTCCTGCGAGTCTGTTGCTGGCATTTGTTACGTACAACATCTTTTTGGCTATGCTGAATAACTGTATTGCTGAGATGGTTGTTTACATGCCTGTCAGCGGTGGCTTTATTCGCATGGCTGGAAAGTGGGTTGATGATGCTCTTGGTTTCATGGTTGGATGGAATTTCTTCCTGTATCAGGTTGTTATCATCCCATTTGAGATTACTGCCTTGAGTTTGGTGTTGTCTTACTGGAGTGATAATATTCCTGTTGGGGCAATCTGCGGTGGTTGCATTGTGCTCTACGGGTAAGTCTTCTCGCATTTTTGATGGCTGTTCTTCTTTGGCAGGGTGACCAGTTGCTAATTCTCGTCTTTTTCTAGTCTTCTCAACGCCTTCACAGTCAAAGTCTACGGCGAATCCGAATTCTGGCTCTCGGGCGGAAAAGTCGTCCTCCTCTTCATCCTCCTCTCCTTCACATTCATAACAATGGTAGGCGGAAACCCCCAACACGACGTCTACGGTTTCCGCCACTGGAAGAATCCCGGCGCATTTGCAGAGTTTTCTTCAACTGGCATGCTTGGCCAGTTTGAGGGCTTCTTGGCTGCTCTCTGGGCTGCTTCGTTCACCTGTGTTGGACCCGAGTTTGTCTCCATTGTTGCTGCTGAGGCGAAGCATCCGAGGATTTATATCAAGACTGCTTACAAGATTGTTTATCTACGAATCTTGGTCTTTTATATCGGTTCGGCTATTGCTGTTGGTATTCTCGTTCCTTTTAATGAGCCTACCATGACGGCCATCTTCAATGGCAAGACTGGACATAGCGGTAGTGCGGCTGCTTCTCCTTACATCATTGCTATGGGTAACCTAGGCATTGGAGTTCTTCCTCACATCATCACGGCACTCATTTCGACTACCATTTTTGCTGCGGGCAACAGTGTCACCTACTACGGTATCCGATCTCTCTACGGACTAGCCATCGAGGGCCGCGCACCCAAGTTCCTTCGAAAGACCACCAAGCAGGGTGTTCCCATCTACTGCGTTGCTGTGGTCATGGTGTTCCCCTTCTTGTCTTTCCTTCAGATGTCCAGCGGATCCGCCCAGGTCCTTACTTGGCTCATCAACTTGGCCACGGGATGTACCATTGTCGACTACATCGTCATCGCAATCACCTACATCTGCTTCCACCGTGCTACCGTCGTACAGAAGTTCGACCGCAAGAGTCTTCCCTACCGTGGCTGGTTCCAGCCGTACTCTGCTTGGCTGGCACTCATCTGGGAGATTATCATCATTACCTTTTACGGATACAAGAGTTTCTCTCCTTGGGACGTCGGTTCCTTCTTCACTTACTACGCCATGGTTATCCTGATGCCAATTCTCTTCTTCGGATGGAAGTACGTCAAGGGTACCAAGTGGCTCAAGCCGGAAGAGGTCGATCTTGTCTGGGATGCTCCTTACATCACCGCTTACGAGGAGGCCACCCCTGATCGTCCTATTGGATTCTTCAGGGATTGTTGGCAGTCTCTTCCGTTTAACAAGCCCAAGAAGAGTACCGAGGAGGCAATCGCTTGTTAAATCACATGTAAATACCGAGCCGAGGATGTGCTGCATTGGGAAAGTGGGTAACAAGGGATGAAGTGTCGCCATCGAGTTTGGGTGTTGAGGACACATTATAGAAGAGGATAGAGATGAGTCAACCTGATAGTTAGATCGATCTAGGGACGGATGTATGAAGAATCGGCTTTCAATTGACATATCCTTTCATAGCCTCATCCAACACTTTCTGACAAATTTCACGATGCACATCATTCGACGTCCTAGAAACAAAAGGCATAACAAGACGATTAGCCTCAATAGTCACCTCCTCATAAAGCTCCCACTCCTCCCCAAGAGTCCTTTCCGTACTAGGAGTGTTCCCAGGCTCAATCGGAGACCCCGCCGATGAATCTTGTCGCGGACGAACTATCCACTCAGCCCAGACCACAATGCCGGCTGTAGCGTTGGCACGCGATCGAATTCCATGCGGAGTGCACTGAAAGACAGTAGGCCACCTCGCTTCCTTTCTAAGACCGGGTGCCAGCGTGATGACTTCGTGAATCTCAAAGGTGCGGAGGGTGTTGTCCGGGGGACCGAAGAAGGGATCACTTGTGATGCCGTTGATATCCGTTGGCTTTTCCGTAAAGTCGGCGATTACTGGATTGCTCTGGAGAGTTGGAGTGTATGTCTGGATGAAATTGAGGACCGACTCCGGGGGTAAGGTGTTTGGGATGGGGATGGAGATGAAGAAGCGATATTGTGACCGCATTGCAAGGCTGGGACGGGTGACTGTCAGCGTGTCTCACTAGTCAAATTGAATGGAGTCATCTGCAATACCTGAGTCAGATTTGCTTTCAACTGGTAAGCGTGTGTGCGTGGTTTTGGCAGCTTTTGTGAGGGTGCTGCTATGACCATCGCCGATCACGAGGGGTAAGTGACGTCAATGAACACAAATGAAATCTCATCAACAAAAGTCGTGATATCTTTTGTCTCAAGACGCGCTGCATACGCGTTACGCTGCAGCCTCATCAAATCGTGGGTACAGTCAGAAGTCTAATCCCCCCAAGAGGTGGGGGGAGGTAACGAACTACGGGAGCTTCCTCAAGACCGTGACGCTTAGTTGAACAAGCGGGTATATATACTTAACGCGGCGTTAGGTACAAAGGGATAAGGTAATGATTTTCATTGATTGATCTGATTAGATCTCCCGCCTCGTCACGCCACAAATACGAGAAGTGACATGCTGAATACGGCCACGATCCATGTAGCCACGGTTGACAGCTCTGTCAAAGATATGGCCGAACTTGATGATCCGCTTGATCCTCCTGGACCTCCTGCTCCTGTTGGTTTTGGTGTCGCGTAAACCCTTCCAAAGAGGACATCGCCGTTTTGTCTCCCGGTGATCTTTGTGCTGTTCTCGCTCACAATCTCGCCCTCGAATTCAATGCTGATGTCAAGGTCCATTCTCCAGTACTCGTCGTATTTGTCATTCGGACGAATCTCTCTGAAATAAGACCTCTCAAACACCTCGGACATGATAAAGGTGAGGTCTTCGCCCTTTCCGCAGATGGCCGCTCGTTCGCTCATGTACGGGAGACCCGACTTGATAGTCTGCTTCAGCGAAAAAGTCATTGAATCTGCACCGATATCCTTCATCTCGGCCTTGGCGCCCTTGTTAAGCCAGACCGTCGGGGTCGTAGTGTTGAGGTAATCATTGTTCTTAGGAATCTTGCTATGCCGGAGAGGACCGAGTACAGAGCCAGTAGTTTGGTTGTATGCACACACATCGCTGAGAGTGAAGTACTGGCTGTTTCGGACATCGTAGCGTGAACTGAAAGGAACGTAGGCATTATCAGGCTCGGGAGGGACATTGGTGTATTCTGCAGAGGCAGAGAACTTGTCGTCGTCAAAGTCTGTGATCTTGGTGTCCCAATAGACGCGCGTCATCTGATGCTTATCGGTGGAATCAGCGTTTCGATAAAGGGCGTCCAACGGCTTGGCGAAGCCGCCTCCGTATGAAGTCTCGGACAGAACAAAGTCGCTTGACCTGATCTGAACCCATCGCTGATAAACGTCGAGGTACGGACCATGTGATTGGTTGGTCTGGTCTGCAGGTTGGAATCCGTAGAGGTTCCAGTGGAAAGGGTTGACATCGGTATTGTTTCCTCTGGGCGCTGCCACGAATAGAGCTGGATAGGTATACTTCTTTTCATCGTCGTCGTTGTTGCCGCAGCCGTTGGCTCCATTGATCTCCCACACCGTGCTATCCTTGATGCGGTGTCGAATGGTGATTGTGCCGTTGTAGTAGATGCCTGGTAGACCAAAGAGCATCTCTCGCTCCTGGAGTTGTTGACAGCCGCATTCTCCCAGGCCGCAATCGATCCTGCTGCTCAAGCCGTTGGGATAGTTGTAAGTCCCATAGGGGTATCCAGAACTTCCACCACCTGATGTGCCTCCAGAGCTACCGCCATCAGAGCTTCCACCACTACTGCCTCCACTGCTACCTCCACTGCTTCCTCCACTATCGCCAGAGTCGCCTCCTCCCCTTCTAGCCGCTACTGGGCCAAAGAACGACAAAGATAAACAAAGAACCGAAGCAGACAGATCAAACCTCATCTTGTCTACAAAAATTGATGTAAAAGTTGAAAATAAAATAACTCACGTTATTAGGCAGCACACGAGTAAATATGCGAGTCGACTCATTCCGCGAGGCGGAGCAACTAACAACAACACATGCAGATCCCTGTCATGCTTATGTTCAGCTCTCGACAGGGGTACAGATCCTAATCTTAAGCTTGTCTATTCCGGCCTCTCACAAGGTCTAGATCGTCAAAATGCCAAGAAATGGCGGTTTCACGGGACCTTAGACTGCGACAATCTTACCCGAGAAGCAATTAAGGCATTCTAGGTAATCAATAGTCGCCCGATTGATATGGTCCAGCTGGTGGGCTTTGACCTTGAGATGCAGGTGGCAAATGATGTCTTTGATCTGCAGGGTTTTTTTTTTCTTCTTCTTCTTTTTCGTATTGTCTCGTGTTGATCAATTTTGTGTGCCCATCTCGTAAATTAATCTGAGCAGGGAGAGGAAACTGACGATTCGTGCATTTACGAAACTTGCATAACGGAGAGGTCATGGCTCAGCCTTATGCAACCCTTTCAGCCTTACTGCAGGATGGATGGCGAATAAGCGGAAAGCTGCTGACACCTCTATAGATTATTGTCTATCCTGTTTAATGCAATAGAGTGAGGTGGTAGACAATACTCGCTTTGTATAAAGCTATGTTCACCAAGATCCGATCCCAAAACACCAATACAACTCCGTTCACACGATATTTAGTAGCAAGGGCTTTTATGCAATTCTGAATAAGGATGAGGCTACAAATCTACTACTTTTCTCTTATGAAGGCCGAAGATGGGTAAGCTGTTTTCGCCAATATCTAATATCCACGGAGCCACCTAGTTTCTGTAGTTGAACCACATGATACTCTCAGCTTGACGATGGCAACAGCACCTCCAGCACCTCCTACTGAGTTTCAGGGTCCCAAAAACATTCTCCATCACAATTTCCCACTCAACCTAAATGAGGGGACTGTGGATGCATGCCATGCTCGTATCATCATGATTCATAACCCATGCAGGCTGAACGCCTCAAAAATATGAAGAAATGGCAAAAAGAAATGCCTTGCCGTCAGCAAGACTCGAACTTGCGTTTTCAGTGCTTCAAGATAGCCACAAACTGATGTACTAACCCCTATACGATGACGGCTTGTTTGGTGTTTGTTGAAGGGTGGTGTTGTATTAGATGCTATATTCTCCCACTGCGAGGTCATTCGGACAAAGTAAACTCCGATCTTTTCAAACATGCATTTTCCATGTGACATCTGCCTTCTTAGAGTCTGCAGCTAGCTGGCAGGTAATTCTCCTTCGTACTCGATAACGCAACCCCCGACCGAAAAGTGATTCATCTCCTAACAGCAAAAGCAGGTCTGATCTCGAGGTCACCGAAATCGAGAAGATCCTCTAGAAAATCCCTCTTACCCTCCTCAAAGCACCCATAAAGTCCCTCATCCGTGATATACTCTCCATCTCCCATCTCAAAACACAGTTTCTTGCAGTTCCAAAACACGGACCTCCCTCGGCTGTCGTCAACTTCCCACAACCCTTCAAAGTCTGGTTGTTCTCCAACAATGACAAATATATGGGATGCATAGTTATTCATGGCGAGGGCGAGGGGCTTTATTTCATTGTTTCGAATAGCCATCTCGGATATGGCAACGTTTTTGGGCCTTAGGTTTGAGGAGATCATTCTGTTGGCTAGATCATCTTCAAACATTCGCTCCCAGGGGGCGTTGTAGAAGTCTTCAATCTGACTGGTTTCGACGTATATTGTGTCGCGTTGAGGGTCAAAAGGTCGCATGCATGTGTGGTCGTCGCCTTGTGGGGGTATCTTAATGCCATACTCGCGAACCCATTCTAGGGCGACGTGACGAGCTTCGCTGTTGACAAGTATGAGGGGTAGCTCCACTGGGATCTGTATCACCAAGTCGGGACGAAATTCAAGGTCGATCTTGTCTTCCAAGTCTGGATGGTAGCCCTCGTCGCCTGGTTGGAGGTACCGCGGGTGCCAGAGTCCTTTTCTGTATCGACATATGGCGGGTCCTATTACTGGTAGGGCGTGTTGCCATATCCGCGTGCGTAGCTCGGGGGGGAGATTTGGGAAGAGGGTGAATGAGGGAGATTCTTGCATCATTATCATGTACCGATGCAATGGATGTCTTTGTGTTGCGTGGGCTGGTATTCTGTTATGGACAATGTTGTTCTTTGCTTCTATGACCAAGGACGGGGCACTCTTGCGAATAAATAGCAGTTGGTGGACTAATGAACATGGAAGATGAGGTGAGAATGTTGATTGTTGCTCGTAAACATTGGGGCGATGCAACGCAATCGGAGTCATCGTGATCCAATGGAGGTGGTTTCGGCTGCATGCATGCAGCAAGGGTATTGACCCGAAGGTGCAGGTAAGTAGGAGATGGTTTGTTGTTCAATAGCTTTCACTGAATATCAAGTCTAGCTGAGAAATAAAATCATAGGCATGCCGATCCAGATCAAGATGATGGCCTCTCTGACACTCTATAGCATCTAGCCGAAGGAATTCCTAACCAAAGTACTTTGCACTTAGTCTTCGCGTGAATACAGATGCCGATTTCAGTTCCACAAGAATTCTTCCTCTGTTGCCGATCATGGCCTTTTCAAGTGCGGTCTGCCCACCAAGGGTGGGTTTCCAGTTTCCTTTTGCAGTTGCATGTTGCGCCGACGCTGCGTCACCCACCCTTAAGTGGGCTTCCAACTGTTACGACACTTGGAATAAGTGAGATGCGATGGCTCGAGATAAGGTTACTCAGGCAGCCCAGGTCAAAGATGAATTAAATCCCACCTTTCTTGCCCTAGCACAGCAACTCGCCCTTTAGATACGGCTTGCCACCCCTAATTCACAGAATTCGTCAACCATGCCTTACAAATACCACCAGCCGAATAAGCAATATCTCAAGGATGCAGTTACGTATTGACAGCCACCGGCATCAAAACCTAACCAGAAGATCCCGTTATATGGAGTTTGTAAACCTTGGTGGTCTCCAGCTAACAACACTCACCAAGAACCTGGTAGGAGAATTTTGAACTTTTGAAGACCAGCGAGTTATCATTTGGTTGTGGCCGGATCGGTCAAGAAAGAAGTATAATTTTCACCACTGTCACTCATGAACTAGTACTATCTCTATAGGATCCTGTCCTATTGGGTTTCGTCGGGCGAGTCCTCCTGTACCGAATATACGGTCTTCTGGCTCGGTTATCCCATCGAGGGCCGGCTTTGACTATAACGAAGAACGCATTCCCAACACAGCATAACATTATATCCCAGTGTTAACATAGTCAGCCATAGTAACAACGAACACAGCTATTGACATATGCCGACATGAAAACCCAATGCGGAGAATCACTGCAAACTAAACGTTAGTCCTGGTATAACGCAATGCAGGTAGCAAGGGTAGATGAAACTATAGCATTGATGTGTGGTTGTACGACTATAGCGTAAAACTCCAGAGAGACGACAAGGCCAAGAAAAGCGATATTATATCCTGCTAGAGTGTCAGTTTTAGTCAGGAACTAGGCCATGGAATCGGTTCAAGGCGCTTTGTACATTTCGTTATCTTAGTAGGTACCTATGTGAAGGTTGTGTACCTAGGTTCAGGTCCAGTGTACTTGCAGGACGAAGGCGACCTTGTTGCGGGTAGGAGTGTCCTATAGTGCATAGAGTATTTGAGGGGGCATTTGGCACTGTACAAACCTCTCTTCTTCTTCTTCATCATTACAACCAACCAACTACCTTCTTTCAACCCTCAGCCCGATTCTTCACTGCAAAACTAGTCAGTCTGATTCTTGGCAGCTAGCTCAGCCTGATTTTTCACAACCAACCACATATCAAGAACCCCGCTCTGCCTTCATGTCCCCGCTTGAGGTAATGTACAGAAAGGTGCGCGATGGTAGAAACCTACCCCTGTCACAGGCCAAGCTGATATGGCCAACTCCCTCATCAACAAGCTGGTTGCTAGCGCAGCCAGCGTCCAGAACGAGGTTTCTCTTGCGGCCGCCAATCTTAACCTCGATTTCACTCTCATCAGGCTGGAGGCCCCCAAGGAGTTCAGAGGCATCGACAATAGCCTCAGCGATGTGCGAAGAGAGAATGCCGAGAGAGGTACGCTGCACCGGACTGCCCGCAAGTTGGGTGCCCTCTTTGATGGGGTCCCGCCCCCAGCCGAACATCTATTATCAGCCTACGGCAAGCGTGTGTCTGAAATCTGCGAGCGGACGCAAATCGATCCCAAAGAGCGATCCAGGCATGGTATCTTCTCTCGATTTGTCGGGCCCGATTCGACCAGCTTGTGGGCAGCAGCAACCTCTGGCGCAAATGCAATTGCCATTCACCTACTGGCATCTATGATTGCCGGAGTGTTTGACCGTACTCAGTCAGTTTCTCTTTGGTTGCAGCTCATCGAGAGGAGGAAAGCAGAAATCGAGAGTACCATCGACAAGGAGAGAGACGCAGCCAAGGCCATGAAAACGGCGCTTGCAACCCAACAAGAATTCACAAGAGACGAACTAGCAGCTTGGGACAACAGCGCTCGGTCCTGGATCGACACGGCGCATACAGCAATGGCCGAACAGCGAAGAGCCGTGCTCTTGTATTCCGACGAGGCTGGGGCTCCCGTCAACAGTTCAACCGATCCATACGACAGTGCCATCACAGCCTGGAAGGATGCAATGTCTTCGATGGATTCCCTCATTCAGGGCACCCCGCAGAGGGTTCGGAATGGTGCTATTCTCTTGGCCATAAATTCCTGGCACCTGTATCCCGATCTATGTATTTTGAGCCGCGGGCCAGATGTCATTCATCAGAGAGATCCGCTTGTTCTTGGCTCTGGGATCCTAACGGTGGACGTCGAGAGGTCCTCCGAAACTTCCGGCAGCGTGGTATGGTCTCTGCCACTGGCGTATTTGAGGTACTACGGTGAACCCGTCCTCGTGAACCGTACCCTCAGCATGAACTCGCGGATATCTATGGATCAATTCCGGTATGTCTTACTTGGATGTGTGTTCTCTACTTGGAAAGGTTCTTGCGGCTCAGTCTTAGACTGCATCAACTTCATGGCTCGATTGTCGGATGCCTTGCGCTCGCCCGAGCGATCAACACAAGATTCAACACAAGATGCGACACAGCGCAAGTCCCAATTGCTCCGGATGCAACAGGTCACGGCTCACACCTCCTGGATTGGACAACTTCTCATGGCTGCAGAT
Source organism: Fusarium floridanum (assembly GCA_003947005.1). Taxonomy (NCBI): domain Eukaryota; kingdom Fungi; phylum Ascomycota; class Sordariomycetes; order Hypocreales; family Nectriaceae; genus Fusarium; species Fusarium floridanum. The sequence goes on along the minus strand of NKCL01000022.1, from coordinate 160,156 downwards.
GACGTCGTATCCGGAGATGATGCTGAGAGGGAGACTGCTATGAAATTGGTCAATCATGGTCGTCGGCATGGCGGGTTCCTCTGTGCGCCTGATTCCTGTCCTCCACCATTCTTCGGGCTGTGCAACATCCCGTTTTTATTCCACTTGCTGAACGACCCTGAAGCCCGGATAAGATATCTGAGACAACTCGCGAATGACCGCGGCCTGTCGAGCGAACATTACGTTATCAGGTACTACGTTCCTTACAAAATGCGCTATTACGAATATGCGACTATAAAACCTGTCAATTCAGATTTTGGAGCAAGCAATCAGTCCGGGTTCATTCGCCGACCGAACCCATCAACTGCCCAACGTGAAGCGAGACACATACGATGGATCCCATTGGGGAATAAACGACCAGGTTGCGATTGTGGTGAAGCTTGCTTCATGGGAGGACCTACGCAACCACGAGGAGGAAAAAGATCCCATTTAATGCGATTGGGCCGAAAGATAATGGGCTCTGACAAGATGTGCCATTGCCAGCAATACGGAGGCTGTTTAGTGGCCTGCCATCCGGGCCTGACAAAAGAATGTCTCTCCCCCGAGCAGAGGTTTATAACGGATCACATGAGCGACATTCATAGTAGAGGAGAAATCTGCTTGCCGGTGCACGAGATGCACATGGTATCTAATCCAAAGGACTGGCAAGCGGATTTTGGGAACGGGACAGATTTCCAGGACGCCCTGACGCGACTTGCCAGTGGTGAGTTTTCGATCCTATATAAATACTTTATCGAGGTCGCAAGGCTGACAAAATGCCAGGACAAGATGGAATAAACACCTCCGTACGCCTTGAACTTTACACCGGCGATGATGGCTATGGCCAAATATGCAGAGTGTCTGATCCTAGCCAAGCCCGACCCGAGGGGAACCTGGAATCCCCCGCCCATCTCATCACGGGGGAGACATTCCAAAAAGCCTTTGAGCCTGACCAATTTGATCACGACCGTCTGACGAGATGGTTCACCAACGATCTTGGAAGAGACTATCCCAAATTTGTGCAACCGCTCCGGGCCTGTGCTGCGGCAGTTGAGATGTATTCACGCCTGCCAGAAGCAACTGTCGACTCTTCTATTGTTGCACGCACGTCACTCGCCGATGCCCGGTGGTTTTCAGATGAAGATGGGGATGACAGTTCACCGATGAGATCGAGACTCTCGCGGCCCGAGGCATTTGCCTGCATAGCCATGTTTGATTCGGGCCGCATCTATGACGCCGGGTACCTGCAAAATGTGTTCGCCATGACTTATGGCAACTCAATCTTTGTAGCAAGCCCCATGATGGCTGACCCTTACGAAGAGCCCATTGAGACCGAAATCAAACGTGTTCCCGGTAACATCGGACAGCCAGGGCTGTCATTCCTCATTCCACCACCAGAACCAAGGATTAGAAAGTCAAACCCCGAGGCTTGGACCGTTCTCAACCACAAGCCGTTCGAAGGACAACTCGAGGACAACTTCTGGAAAACATCGATGCACTTGACCCTCACACAGTACCAGCCCGGGTTGCCTGGCCTGCACCACGATGAACACTTCATTGATGAAGCAAGTGCCCTCCGGGAAACCCTGGTCCAAGTCTACGACAGCTCAGAATGGGTATGCGACCTCGACCTTCTATCGAGTCTTAGTAACCCGCTCGTCTCCCGTGTTACTTGCAGTGACCAGGAGCAACATACACCATCTCAGACGATCCCGGAAACCTTTCCGCAGACTGTTGTGGTTGACAACTGGGAAGAATTGCTTACACCACCCGTTGATGCCGCAGTTTCCGTTGTTCGAACATCCGGGAACTGGCTGGGGCGTCTCGCTGCTGTGGGCGTTAGCACTCGCTTAAAGAGACGTGCTGTTATTCTTCCGAAACAGCCGTGTTGGTCTTGTGTCGAGACTCACTTGGGAGGGTTGAAGCCTTCTGGCGATGATGATTTGGACCCTGTTCTCATCTTGTAGAGCTCTATACAAGAAAGTGAAGTCAAGAATTAGGACCGGTGCGGTAGGACACAGGGGGTGGCATCATCAACGGCTTGAGTGTCACAGAGAATTAACAGTATGAAAGAGGATGGAAGGGCAGAATACTTTTGCAGTTATATATAATTTGCTCGGTGCAGTTGTCTAGTAGATATGGTGTTGAACGAAATGCTGCTAGAATAGAACGGCACATCTGGTTGGAGTCTGCGAGACGACAGCCTAGCAGACGCTGAAAAAAACAAACGGTGGTTCGCACATGCGGCGGATGTCTGCCTTTCGGGACATCCATCCTACAAGAGACGGGATATCTAGCGATGGCTGTCTGGTAGGCGCTGACGTTTCGGTTCTACCCAAATGGCCTACTACGACTGGTACCAGACCTGGGTTCTGTTGCAACCCGTCACGACCATGATACCAATCGAGACGCGTATACCGACGCGATGGACAGGGTTGGGTGTGGTGCTTGGCATAATTGGCGTGCATCTTCTGCCGATCCTGCTCACGACGATGCGTCTCGGGCAAGGGAGGCATTCACGCTTGAAAGCGCATGGCAAGCGATTCCACAGATGCTGTCGCCTCACTCTCGACTGGTGATGGAGGGATTAGATGTCGCAAGGGATAAGAAAATGAAAGAATGGGCCAGGTCAACAGCCCGGCTTGGTCTCCAAACACGCTATGGAATATCGGGATCTCCCGGTAACTTCCACTCCAATCAGCAGGTGGTCGGCATGGAGGGGGGCTAGATCATCTTGTTTATCGAACGAGGCGCCGAAGGAGGGGGATCTGTCAGTGCTAACCACCTCTTGTCAACGGAAGATGATGAATTAGGAAACGCGCTTACAGGCACGGACACGTCAACATGGCCGAGAGTTGCCTTGTTCAGGTGCTGTCGGGCTTGATGCATCTCGAGTGGGCGCTAATGAATGGGGGGGATCTGCAGAGTTATGGCCACCTTGATGAGATGGGGAGCAATGGGAGAGCTACCCTGAACAATGTGCAGTTTTACAGGATGAGGATTGCTGCGGGATGGAATCAAGGGGTTGGTTGTTTATCATGTATTAATCTGAGAATGATATTACAGTCATGATATTTACTACTATCATTACATGTTTACTATCCTTCACCGACATGCGAAAGGAATGAAATAGCATCACTTTAACACGATGAGGGGTAACATCACCAAACACAGATTAACCATGACGTTATCCCAGTAACCTTCAACCGTCAATTTCAGGTGGAATAAACCCCGGTCTCCAAAATGGGAACATGCGTCTGTGGGTCAAGGCGCAGCAGCAAGCGCAAGCAAAGAATGATGGGATGGGATGGGATGCGGATGCTGCACCTCAACGCTTACCCGGCTTGCCGGTTCGTGGGGGAGGGATGAATGGCGGTGTGCCACGTACAACACCAAGCGCAGGCGAGAAAGAGTCAAGAACCTGGTTAATGTTCAATCTATCACGGCTATACTCGAGACATTGGGGGTCATTCCCTTGCTGCAGGCTGTGCGGGTGGCTTGTCTCGGATGTGTGATTATTGTGATTCCGTGAGAGCCTCAGTCACAGACAATTGCGCGTACAGTACAGTGCAGATTACAGCAGCCTGCCTGAGAATGGCCCAGGTTCAAGCGCCCAACTTACACCGGAATGGGCCGTGTCCAGCCTCGTTGGCGCCAGTATACGCCAGCCTCAACAGATTGAGACAATTTCTCGCAGCTACTGTAGCTATGGATGCCCGCTCCAGGTCACGGTGACACTTTTGACAAAGGCTCTTACGATAGACGCCCAGAATCGAATCCCAGTTAATGTGGTGCCAACACCCGCAGTCTTAGCTTCCGGGTTGCGCATTCATTCTAGCTCCCCAGCCACTGTTTTTTTTTTGTTGTCATGACCCCAGGCCTGAAATTCCTCGCCTGATCTTCCGATTGCGGGCGCCAACAAAAAAAAAACATCCAGGGTCTTTTACTGTTAGTGCAAAGCGGGGGAAAGAGAAAAAAAAAAGAAGAGTCAATCATCTGACATCTCAAGCAAGCGGATATCACAACACAACAAACCTACAGAACGAACCGGCAAAAGAGCCGCTGTAAACAAAAGACCCCCCCAAATAATTTATCCTATGAGGGCATTTGTTTATTTTCGGCTCCGAGACTCTATTCGCCACCAGAGCACAACTCTTGCAGCAACCTAGACAGCCCTGCTCTACACCACAAGCGCTAGAGACACTACGTGCTGCAGGGGTTGCCTGTTGCGTGCATTCCCTCTGAGCTCAGGCCGTCGAATGACCTGTAATGCAAGGTTTAGAGGACCCTGAGGTTTACTTGCGGGGGTGGGATAGCCTACCAGCCTGGTCGTCTTTGACGATCATCAGTCGTGTGTCCTCTCGTGGAACTACTCCATTGGCCGCCCACTACCATGCTCGAGCCCAGAGATTTTCCCAGTTGTGGCGGGCAAGCGTTGAGGGGAAGCCTGCAACACGGTGTGGCATGATTGCACTAAGGAAAGCTGTCGTGAGTCGAGCCGCCGGACCTTGTGAGGCACACACACACACACACACTCGGTCAAGACTACCGGCATGGTCTAGGATATAGCAAACAAGCGTCTATATAAGACGTGATATCTTCACCATGTTGACGAGGAAGAATCATCCTTCACTCAAGCCTTTTACATCACTACAAGCTTGAACGAGCAGCAAAACCAAACCGAATTCCATCTTCCACCCGCACAAAATCCACAACTCTCGTCTATCTACACTTCAACATGGCTTGGTTTGATGACTCCTGGGATGTCCAAGAAGCCGGTAAGCATTATCATTCTCGAGCAGGGGGTGTATGTGAGTGTCCACATGCTAAATAAAAACCCCAGATGTCGCTTCCGCCCAAAAGTACGGCGATGTTGCCCAGCAGGCCATCGCTCTCCTCTCCAAGTTCAAGACCGAGGCCAAGACTGTCCACGATCTCCTGAAGCACCTCTCGGAAGCCGCTGCCCAGATCGAGGCTCTTGAGAAGGCCAAGGCTGATCTCGAGGCTCAGCTCGCTACCCCTGCTGCATCTGAGGTTGCTGAGCCTGTTGAGGAGGCTCCCGCTGCTGAGGAGGAGAAGCCCGCTGAAGAGACACCCGCCGAGCCCGAGAAGGCCGCCGAGGAGGCCCCTGCTGCTGAACCCGAGAAGGTTGCTGAGCCCGAGGAGGAGAAGCCTGTTGAGGCACCTGCTGCTGAGGAGAAGCCCGCTGAGGAGGAAAAGGCCACCCCTGTCGAGGAGGCCTCCGCCGCTGAACCTGAGAAGGCTGTCGAGGAGGAGAAGCCTGCCGCCGAGGCTGAGGTCGAGAAGCCCGTCGAGGCCGAGCCCGAAAAGCCCGCCGAAGAGACCCCCGCCGTCGAGGAGGACAAGGTTGCGGAACCCGAGAAGGCTGCGGAGCCCGAGAAGGTTGCCGAGCCCGAAGAGAAGCCCGCCGAGACAGTGCCCGAGAAGGTCGAGGAGGCTCCCGCTGCCCCCGCCGAGGAGAAGCCTGTCGAGGCCCCGGCCGCCGAAGAGAAGCCAGCCCCCGTCGAGGAGAACGCCGCTGAGCCTGAGAAGGCTGAGGCCGAGAGGCCTGCTGAGGAGGAGAAGCCCACAGAAGCCCCCGCCGCCGAGGCTCCCGTCGTCGAAGAGAAGCCTGCCCCTGTTGAGGAGAAGGTCGTCGAGGCCCCCGCTACTGAACCCGAGAAGCCTGCCGAGCCCGAGGCCGCCAAGCCCGTCGAGGAGACTCCCGCTGCTGAGGAGAAGCCTGCCGAGAAGGTCGTCGAGGCTGAGAAGCCCACTGAGGAGGAAAAGCCCGCTCCCGTTGAGGAGAAGGCCGCACCTGTTGAGGAGACAAAGCCTGCTCCCGTCGAGGAGACTCCCGCCGCCGAGCCCGAGAAGCCAGTCGAGGAGAAGCCTGCTGAAGCTGAGAAGCCAGTAGAGGCCCCCGCTGCCGAAGAGAAGCCTGCACCTGTTGAGGAGAAGGCTGTCGAGGAGAAGCCCGCTGAGGTCGAGACACCCGCCGAGAAGCCCGTCGTTGAGGAGAAGCCTGTTGAGGCTCCCGTCGAGGCTCCCCCAGCTGAAGAGAAGCCCGCCCCCGTCGAAGAGAAGGCTGCCCCCGTTGAAGAGAAGCCGGTTGAGGCTGAGAAGCCCGCCGAGAAGGTTGTCGAGGCTCCCGTTGCTGAGGAGAAGCCCGTAGAGGCTGAGCCCACAAAGGTTGAGCCCGTACCCGAGCCCGTGCCCGAGCCCGTCAAGGCCGAACCCGTCGTGGAACCCAAGAAGGTCGAGACAATAATCGCCCAGCTCAACGGAGCTGCAGCCCCCGAGGTCTCCAAGCTTGTCGCCCCCAAGGCCTAAGCTGATGCAATTGAAGAAGGGCAATCCATGTTTTTTTTGCTGAGCGAAATCTCACCAAAAAAACATTCCTCCCCTTCATTCATTGACAACAACTGAGATTGTTTGTCTGCATATCCCACAGCGGCTCTTGGGATCGGCCGAGATGAGCGGACCACATTGTCGTGTCTCATCGTCTGTTGGATGATAAACCCCCCCCCCCCCATTAAAACAAAAAGGTCCCAAGGTCACAGACGAAGTTTATGATTCACGATTTGGAAAGGTTAGCTCACACGCCTGAGAAGAGGGGCTTTGAGGACTCTTGGTCTCGCTGGAATGTAGGCCTGGGTTCTTTGGTAGCTTCTCTTGGTGATTTTGGGCGACATCGTTGAGGAGGAATGGTGTTTAAAATGTTGTACTAGCGTCTGTAGCCTTTGAATTTGCGTCTATTGATGGTAGCTTTCCATCATCATGTCATTGTATCTTTTGCCTGTGATGGTTGTCCATGATGCTTTGAGTTAGTGATGATTACCTTCGGTAAATCGTTGAGCGAAACAAGAGTGAGCGGGTAAATAGTTTTCTTCATTTGTTGTTCGCGTAGACGATCTTTGATGAAGTGTCTTGTCCCAGACTGGAGATCGTCCACCAGCGCCAAGAGGATGTGAAGAAGCGAGGAACACGCGGGGGAAGACTTCGTATTATTGCCTTTTCCGGGCCTAATTTTCACGATTACCGCCTTGGAGAACGGGCCTGTTGCTAACGTGACAGTCGAGGCCTGCATTGCGGCCCAAAGTGATCGACTCGACAGCAAGCGCTTGAGCTTTGAAGGATCGATCTAACCAGCCTAGTGTCATGCAAAAGTCAGGGACAAACGGGATTCGGCTGATTGACGATCCCTCGCCTATGTAGGGTTTTAACAGCCGAGGTGGAGATGAACCTCTGGGGCATTTAGGTGAACTGTCGGTCAATGTTGCACATTTACTTGCATATTCATGCGTGAAATCGAGTCCTCCGTGGAGAATAACACAAACAGGTACTTCTTCACACAAACAGGGGTAGTGATCCCGTCGTGCCATGGTTATTCGTACAACCCCTGCCTGCTCATCTCCACACGCTTATACCGAAGACGTTATTCACCATGGTCGATCCCGGTTTAAGTTCAACGCCATGACAGGATCTTCAAACGGGAGTGCACGGCACTTTTTCCCCCTGACGATGATGGTGTCGGATGCTAGAAAACCCCGTCTTCCCAAAGTGTAGTTGTAGGTTTAGAGATGGTCAAGTTTAACTCTATTGTTTGCTTCCTAGCTCGACCCAGCCATGGCTACTGAGCTTAAGCTGTCTGATGTCGAGTTCATGACACCATGGTACCGGCAACGGACCGTTATGGTGTTTGGCATCTGTTATCCCCTCGCTGTTTTGGCTGTCATCCTTCGATTCGTGAGCCGTCGGATAGCACATAATGAACTCTGGTGGGATGACTGGCTATCTTTGCTTGGACTTGTAAGTCAATCTTGAACCGGTGAACTAACTTTGAAGCTAATGGCGTTTCATTAGGTGATGACGGGCGGTTTCTGCGCTTGCGTACTCTCGTGTCTTCCGAGCAACGACTTGATCGATGGTAAACAAGAAATCACGAACGCTCTTCTGGTGAAGGGTTCACAAGGGGCATATACTGCTGAGCTGTTTTACTATCTGAACCAGCTGAGCTTGAAGTTTTCTATCTTGTGTTTCTACTGGAGGGTGTTTTCGTCTTCCAACTACATGAGGACGTCCATTTATGGGATAGGTGTCTTTATTATCCTCTGGTTCATCGCATCGGTATGTTGCACTTGCTGCTTCGTTCGCTGGATTTCTCTGACTGGAGCTGCAGTTCATCGTCGCCGTTCTTCAATGCGTTCCAGTCCAGGCCAACTGGGATCCCATCGCGAAGATGCAGCCAGGGGTCAAATGCGTCAACTTGAATGGCTTCTTCTTTGGTACCTCGATACCAAACATCATTGCCGACTTGGTCTTGGTCCTGTTACCGATTCCGCTGGTTCTGCGTCTTAAAATCACAATCGCGCAAAAGGTGTTTGTCATCTTTTTCTTCATACTAGGTGGATTGTGAGTGATGTTTCTCTTCCTTACCCCTATTGCTACTAACTCTTCTCAGTGTTGTAATCACCTCGATTATCCGCCTGGAGCTCATCACACAAGTCAACTTCGCTACCTTTGCCGTAAACTGGACGATGGACAATTCAGTGCTGTGGACGATCGTGGAAAACTGCTGCGGCGTCATAAGCGTCTGCCTCCCATCACTTCGACCGATTATAAAACTCGTCCCCTGGAAAGCCTTCCAACATGCTTTTACACGCAGCTACGGTGCGAGCGGTGACTCCAAGACAAGGACGAGGACGGCGACGCATGGATTCGATCGATCGAGGCAACGGTCTCAGTGGAGTGAGATTCGATCGACAAGTGCTGGACCGTCAGATGCTTACGGAATTCGGAAGGACACGCAGGTTGAGGTGGTATCTATCGAAATGGGGAGTGCTTCAAACATGGGGAGCGCCTCAAACTCGAGTCAGGTTCGACTTGCAAGGCAAGCATCATCCTAGACAGCCATCACTTGGGTTTACAAATATTTAATAACAGGTGAATAAGAGCAAGCCACAGGGCCAAAGTCTAGCTGGTATATCGGGAAACCAAGCGTATCACTGACTACCTGCCTCGCGAGGAGACTCGACTCGGAACGCCGTTGGTTGACGGTAATAGCCGAGACTGTTATCAACTCCTGTTCAGTTATGCTGCATCAGCGGTAAGTGCGGCCTGATGAATGCCCGACATTCCTTGTCGATTCGTTGATTGTCGATTCTCCAAGACGTTGCATTATTAGTCTCTACGCGGATCACTTGGAACGACATCCTTGGCAGCATCCTAAGAAAGGATACGATCGGCAGGATCGAGTCCAGCTCCCTGGCTCGCGTAGACCGGAGAACAACAAGACTCCCCGGCTGCCTCGAATAAATGTGCATGCTTTTTTGCTTCTTCAACCAACAAAGTTCAGCAAGCGACACATCTCAGGTTGGTCAAGTCCGCGCCGTGCCGCAGGCGAAACCTAAACACACGCAGTCGTTACCATTATAAGCCAAATTACGCATTGTTCATCAACGGTCCCCCTGCAAGTCTCCGCTGATTTTCAGATTACGATGGTCGTGAAGGAGCTAGCTACCCCGCAAGGATCCGGGGACGGAACTGCCGCGGAGGGAAGCCTTACTCAGGTGAGTATGGTCTGCAGGGGAGGATCTGGTATCCTTGAGGACCTATAGCCGAAGGCATCGAGGATCCTGTATGCGGATTTGCATAAAAACTAGGATGTTTGGATGAAGGTAACGTAGAAGATCAGCACATCTGCTGTTACATTTCTTCTTCCTTCTCCTCCAGGGTCTTCTGACTTTGCTTTTCTTCCTCAGTTGTCGATCACTTGCTGTGCTTGCCTCATCCTACAGGCCAGACCGATTTCCTGAAACACTGAACTCAAAACCACCAGGATGAAGGCCTCCTTTCTTCTCGCCTGCTTCGTCCAGGCTCTCCAAACCTCTGCCTCTAAAGCCAAACCCCTCGCAGACTACGAAGCAACGACCGGCCTCGTCAAGACTCAAGATGGAGTGCACCTGAACTACACCCAGGCTGGTCCTCTCTTGGGACAGAGCCTTGTCTTTATTCCCGGTTGGCGACAGAGTGCTGCCGAGTGGAAGAAGCAGGTCGAGTACTTTTCCAAGGCTGGCTACCGCGTCACTGCGTATGATATGCGAGGCCATGGAGAGTCTGAGAAGCCTAGCTTTGGATATCGACTCAGCCGCTTTGGTGCAGACCTCAACGATGTCTTGACGACTCTCGACCTTCATAACGTCAGCATCATCGCTCATTCCATGGGCTCCTCCGTTACTTGGGCATTCTGGGATCAGTATCCTGACGAACGACGACGAATTGACCACTTTGCCATCGTCGACCAGTCTTCGGTCCTCGTCGCCGATCCCACCTGGACTAAGACCGAAGCCGAGACCTTTTCCGCTGCCCTCTTCACCCCCGACGGAACATACCAGTTTGCAAAGAACATGACAGCCGAGACGCCACCATTTGTCCGAAGCATGTTCACCCCCGACGTTTCCGAAGCCGATTACCAATGGGTTCTCTCAGAGAACAAGAAGATTAGCGACAAGAACGCCGCCACGCTCCTCATCAACCATGCTTTTGCCGACTGGCGAGATGTTCTTCCCCAGATTAACATTCCCACGCTCGTCATCTCTGGAGATGTTAGTGTTAACAACGCCTCGGGTATCTCGTGGGCTGCGACGCAGATTCCTGGGGCCGAGAGCCGGACTTTTACTGCTGAGGAGAAGGGTAGCCATTTCATGTTTTGGGAGAATCCTGAGTTGTTTAACAGTGTTATTGAAGAGTTTGTCACTTCATAGGGACGAGTGAGGCACTGCTGGGGATGGATCCGGCTTTCCCCCTTTATGGTGTTGATGCCGCAGTTGAGGTTGTATCTTGGGCTCTTGATCAATGTCAATCTCCCTGTAGATAGCTGGCTGGATAATACATTCAACCAGTCACCGTTTGATGATGATGTTTTACGAAAGCTGCAACTGTGACCATCTCTAAATCATGGTTTCTTATATTAAGAGACAATGAGTTAAGGGAGTCGATTGTTTGCTCATTAATGCTAATTTGTGCAATTGTGTTCTTTGTTATAGTTGAAGCCCGATCCGAGATGGGATAACTGGCCCAGAAGATCGGTAACTTGTGCGGCCCCTGTTTCTCTCAAGTCTGCCTACCCTTCCACTTGAATATGTAGATAACCTCTCAATCTCGAATGATTACATATTCCAAGTCAGCTGCGTCTCAACGCAGCTCTTACCCAAATCAGCCCATCCAAGTGCACTCCATTTCTCAGGATTCTCTGACGCTTCGGTGAAATGCTTCAAGGCCAACACAGCCTGAGCTGCCCATTTCTCAGGACTCAGGCGTCCAACGCCAGTTGCCAACGGTGTCATTAGAATACTTCTAATCTCTTCTTCTCCCTCTGGAGCTTTGCCGGCCTTCACGTCACGGTTGTGATTATCAACGGCGCAGAGAAGACTCCAGATACATTCGTAGACAACTTCACGGTCCCAGTTGGCATCAGCGGGCATGCGCATTGTTGGACAGAGAGCAACTCGCTTTGTACCCCATACATTCCGTGAGCGAGAGTGGAATTCATCTGGGATGCGGACTAGGGTGCAAGTGCCTGGAGGTGCAAATCCACGCCATTGCTCGTATAGTTTCTTTTGAGCGACACCTGTTAGGGCATGGTAGTCATCTCGAGGTGCAAACGCGCGGGAAATGGCATCGTCGAATGCTCCGTCTAGTCGTCCGTATGAATTTGCTGGGGAGACAATTGTGTCGAATTGAACGGATGAAGGGAGTTGAGATAGAGCGTAGTCGTGAATCTCGATTGAGAATGAGGGAGGGAGTTTCCTTGCTACACGTGCGGCTTCAAAGGCATCGATGTAGCGCTCTTCCATGCAGAGGAGGTGGATGTGAGGGAGCGAGGAGTTGCTGGAGCCCATTGTGAATGACTGAAGCAAATCAGATGAATAACTATAGATGAGACCAAAGTCGGTATTTAGAATGGTTGCTTAGTGAATCTCTTCATGAACGAAACGGCCTCCCACATTGTCATATTATAGCATCTGGACGAGGTGGCTGCCTGATGCGCGGTCGACGTGTTCTTACTCGCGTATAAGGGTGGGGCTTGCCGATCATTGCTGCGCCCTGGGGCGGTGCTTCTGTGGCGCCCACTACGAGGGCATTCGCATTCCCAACCAGTAGGTGTAAGGCATACATATACGATGCTATTTTTGACATCTACTCGTGTCTCGCAGCAAACAGTCGAACCATCTCTCACTATATCTATTAGTTAGGACACTTCTCGTATAGATTCCGACCAAGTCAGGACCGCCCAGACTGCAAGTACTAAAGGGAATTCATAATAACAGTGAGGCACGAATAGAGGCGCCTTGACATGGATGATCCAAGTGCTGTTAATAGTATTTTATTTCACTTAACAAACATTATTTTAGATAATAAAACTAATCATTAAATAGTTTACATACTACCGCGATTACCTGCATTAATTATTATCTCTATATCAAAATTAGGCTATTAATTATCTACCTAGTCCACTTAGGTTGAGATATCTTATATATCTATACCACGCGCCCTTGGCTTCTATTTCTTTAACTTTTAATTAACATAATTATTAACATCTCAGCAACCTAGCCCCATCGACGCGAGTCATTCATAGTTGCGTTCCGTCAATTCCCGCTCCCGCTCCCGTATGAGGGCTCCTTCAACTTCATAGTCCCAGGTTGACTCATCTCTATCAAGTGCCCACGCTGCGAAAACCTCTGGTTGCTCCCCGAGCTTTTCCTCGCACGTCTTCAGATCCCTCAACACATCTTCGTATAGCTTATGGCTCCATGCCCAAGTGCTCACGCATGGCGGTGTAATTTTATGTCTACGCCAGTCTTTGTCCTTGTATAGCTGTTCCCACATGCATATAGCATGTGCTCGATAAGCCTTCAACTGTGCAATTTCTTCCTCGTTAAGGACTGAGTCGTGCCGCTCGCTCAAGCAAGGCACTGTTTCTTCGAGCCCTTCCACGCGCTCTGTGAGTTCGACCCCTTCGATGTACGTCATGTCCCAAGGGATCGAACGTGCATGCTCCTTCAGCTGCCGAGAGACTCGTCGAAGCCTCCTGTCTACCAGTTCTCTGAACCAGCTACCAAGTGTGCGGCCGAGTTCGAGACGCCCATTGGCCTGAGCGAAACAAGCATTACAGCAAGCATCCTTCAAGAGAGCGTCCATATTTTCACAGTACTCATCTTCGTTCGCGCGATACCATATATTATCCCCTTCCTCTCGGTATCGGGTTCCACGCAGGTGCCCAAGTTCAAGACGAAAGTCTCTCAGTTCTTTCCAACGAGTGCACTTAGGGCAACGCACCATCCGCATTGGCTGCTCAATTGGGTCTGCTTGGGTGATTGGGCTCAATGGGGTGGTAGGCCCCAAATTCATGTTTTCTACCGCTGGTGGAAACTCACACCCTAGGTAGTTGGAAATCCCCGGGAAGTACCTGTCTAGGTTTGAATAGAATGCGGCCGGGCGGTTGGCTTGAACAGGTACTTTTGCATTTCCACCAAGGCCATCGCTGAGTGGCCTGAGCTCGCCTCGCTGGTATTGACACTCGAGACATCGTCGGTTCTGTCGGTTGTTGCCACTAAGTTTGTTCGCAGACTCATCGGCATCTGGAAGGAGCAAGGGCCAATCCTCGAGAGGGTCAAGCTGTAGGGATATCCATTCCTCGCTCGTTTTTTCCCCCTCAGCCTCGGTCTTGCGATCCGTATCAGCGAGTGGTTCCCATGACGTTGGCTCATCAAGTTGCGGGGAGCTTCGCATAGGTTTTTGGTAATCAAAGTCTAGAATAGATCTGTTGTTGAAACACCGGCGAGGAAGAAGACCAAGGCAGCCGGTGCAGGCCCAGCGAATGTCGTTACGTTCGACTTGACCATAGTCAAGCATACAGCCGACTATAGTAGGATGAACGCATGGAGTAGGTCCTCCGTACTCCTCAAGAGTCTCGAGTTTCAAAAGACGTTCGGCAAAGTGCTCCTTCGCAGGGTTGATGAGGTGACGGAAGTGCTTGCTTGTTTGGCTCAGCGATATGAGACCAATAGGGTCTAGGAGGCGGATGAATGAGCATTGAAGCTCGGTCGGCAGTAAATCCAAAGGCATTTTTGTGATGTTTAGTTAGGTGTAAGTTGTACTGGTGAGTTTTGATTAACTCTAAAGAACAGAATAGACGCCGGAGGAAACTGATCTTATAGTTTGAACGAGTTTGTGCGTCCGGGCAAGTGTCTTTGTTCACTTCAACACACCAGAAACACAATTGAATGTCTATTACTAAAATGCAATCCCCCCTGGGGGAGTAGTTGTCCGGCCCGGCGTCGGTATGTCTTTGTTCCTAACAAAGGACGTTGGCTGAGGGGCTCTGTGTGCCTTTGATAACTGTTCCAAAATTACCTGCTTAAAATGTATCCTCAGACGATAAAGAATAAGAAGCAAGTTTCCCAAATTAGCAACCGGCTATGGAGACGGGGCCTCCGAGATTGTGGTCTTGGTCCAAAAAGCGTCCTCGAGACGTAATGACGACGTAATTTGCCATGAGACTTTCATTGACGTCAGCATTTGACATCTTCAAAACAAAAGGTTTCTTTGTAATGTTTCCTACAAAAAAAGAAGAAAAAAGAAGAAAAAAGAAGAAGAAGCAAACTCCTTCTACGGCATCTTTGTCTCAACCTTCATATCCTTGCTTTGGGGAAGATCAAACATTCAGTATGCCTAGCTACAAGGGGAAATGCGTCTGCGGTAATATTCAGTACACCGTTTCACTATCTTCTCCCAAAGAAGCCCGGACTTCCCTTTGCCATTGTCATAATTGCCGAAGAGCATTCGGAACGAACTTTGGACTAACCACTAAAGTTAGAGTTGACAACGACAAGAGAGCAAAGCTAACAACTGAGTTAGGTGCCTGTGGAGGGATTTGAGTACAGTCATGGGAAGCCAAAGGTCTTCAAGCAAGATAACGGTGTAACACGAGAGTTTTGCGAGACTTGTGGTGTGTTCATCTGCGAGTACGGCGTGGGTGATGGAATCTGGCATACCCTACGTCAACTGAACAAAAGATAGGAACAAGCGGCGAACAAGTTCCGTTATATCATGTGGGGAACATTTGATGACCTGGAGCAATTCCCTCCAAAAGGAGAATTCTTTTGCAAGTATCGCACAGAGTGGATGCCCGAGGTGCCAGGTTCGTCAGATAACTGATGCGGATACTGAACAGAGAGAGAACTGACGCTTGGACAGGCGTGTTTCACAAGAACGAGATCAAGGACTGAGTGCAGATCAAGTAAGTAGAGCCATAGATTGCCGTCATGCATGGGCGAGATGACGTGGGAAGGAATGGACATATTGCAACAATTCATGTGATGACATGCACAAGTAACATGATGGTATCAATTAAATATCCTCGCTAAATGCACAGCTTTACATGCATGGCAGAAAGTAATTAGGAATACATCGGGACAATTCTGGCTGCATCGGTAGTTTAAGCAGAAGCCTTGGCCGCCTTGACAATGACGTCGCTAGCCTTCTCAGCAACAACATACAGAGGCAGGGCAATGTAGAAACCAGGAATCTTAGGGAAGATACTAGCATCAACAACTCGCAGGCCATCAACGCCACGGACCTTGAACTCGGAGTCGAGAACAGCCATGGGATCACTATCAGGGCCGATAGCGCAAGTGCAAGAAGCATGATGACCCCAAGCCTCATCCTTGAGAAACTGCTTGGCATCCGCCTCGCTCGTGACATTGTTTCCAGGCCAGACCTCGGGAAATCTTCCATCAAGAGGAATGAGACTGTCAAAGGCTTTTCGGGAAAACTCGAAACCCTCATATGTGGCCTGGAGATCCTTGTCGCCTTCTCCGTTGCTGTTGGCACCCGTGTCGTAGTAGTTGAAGTTGATGATGGGCATATCTCTGGGGTCGGTGGACTTCAAGGTGACTGTGCCGGCGTTGTTGCGGCTGTGAGCCTTGAGAATGATCCAAGCCCAGTGTTGAGCATCGGCAAGAGAGTCGGAAGCGTAGCCAGGGAAGTAGCCCTTGAACTTGGCAGGGGCACCGGAGATGAGGAGGTCGGGTTCCTTTTCGGCGACGGAGGACTTGAGAACGACGGCGATGGCGATACCGTTGGTGGCGTAGACACCCTTAGTGATAGGCTCAATGCCCTTCTTGTACTGATCAAGGCAGGGATCAGGCATTGTCTCCAAGAAGGTGCACTTGGAAGTGATGACAAAGTCGCTAGTGGTCTTTCCAATGACGGTAGCTTCGTATCGGTCCTGCATGTTTGTTCCGACACCGGGAAGATCAACAAGAACGGGAATGTCGAAAGATTCAAGCTCCTCCTTGGGTCCGATACCGCTGAGCTTGAGAAGCTGGGGGGTGTTGAAAGCACCGGCGGAGACGATGACCTCGCGCTTGGCCTTCACACTGCCGGAGCCGCTGGACTTGGCCGAGGTGGAGCGAGGGTCAGCACGGTAGAGGCTGGTGCCCTCCAAGAAGTCGACGCCGGTAGCGCGAGGCTTGGAGCCAGTCTCGTCGAAGGTAATCTTGGTGACCTATCATTTTGTAAGTATACCTATCAACACTCGAGAATTGGAGTCACTTACAAGGGTATCAAGCTTGATGTCCAGGTGGTACTTGCGCGAACCATCAGAGTTGACAGCGTTGGCAGTGTTAAGGATGAGATCCCTGGGTCCACCTCGGACGGAATCAGTCATCGACAAAGGAACCTGGTAAAGTCCAGTCTTGCTAGTCTGACCAGGAGCGTTGATATCTCGAAGCAAGACCTGACCAAGCCCAGAAACAGTGCTGAGAAGGAATCCAACAAGGCTCTTACCCATGGCGGAAGCAGCAGCAATGATCAGGGAGAGGAGCTTCTGGTCCTCCACGACCAGGGAAAGAGATGTGAGCGAGAGACCGAGCCAACCCTTGAAGCCATGGCCGATGATGCTGCTGGGAAGGTACATGTTCTTCTCCAGCTTCTTGAAGTAGTTTCGCATGTTGGTCGGGTTCCAAGAGTCATCACCAGTGAGGGTGGCAATGTTGGTCCAGTCGCTATCGTGAGCATAGATGGAAATAAGAGCATTGTGGCGAGAGCATCCACCCAGCGTTCCAGCACGAGGATACAAAACACCAAGAGCCTTGGCCTCAGCAGGGGGATCAAGACCGACATACAAGCTACCATCCGGCATCTCATACGTCATCTTAGAGTCCCGCTTCTGCTGCTTGGCATCGGGGTAATGGTTGACATAGTAGTTCCACCTGGTGTCCTCGAACTCGGTCGACATGAGGTGCAGAGCCGGGATCTTTTCCTCCCAGGCGTCGCCAGAGTCACCGCCTGCATCGATTAGGAGGACCTTGTAGCCAGCGATGGCGAGGTTGGCAGCTACGGGACCACCTCCTGCGCCAGAGCCGACGACGACATAGTCGTAGTCGGTGGTGGTTGTGTCACGCTTTCCGATGAAGGGATCATGTCGAGGTTGATTTGACGATGTCTTCCAAGGAACGGCACTGTGTAATAGTCAGTATAATGTTTCCTCTATGACATGGGCAGTGCTGACATGGATGAGGCCGAATCGGCCAAGAGTGAAACGAGAGTGAGAACGAATGAGGAGCGCATTTTCAACGCGGGAAGCTTAAAGTCATGTACAAAGAAAGGAGTGACCAGTAGTAGGATGAATAAAAAGAAAGAAATGTCAAAACATGGATGTGATGACCTCAAGCCAGCTAAAACAAACCAAGCCTGAGCCAAGAAACCGCAGAAAAGTAAAAAAAGGCAGGCAGGTAGCTTCAAGATATCGGCAGAGTGGGCGACAAGCGCTAGTTCCAGAGCGGTCTTTAAGGTAAAGCCACCGCAGGACGCTAACAGAAGGTGACTTTGGGGCTTCGCCAATTCAAGTGCCGAACACACCCTCCCAGGGCATGTTTCACGAATCCGGGTTCAAATAATTAGGTAGTAGTTGATCGTCAGCCACGTACGACACTCATCGGAAAGGTGGTGGCAAGTTGCCGGCCGAGAACGGAAGAAACGGCAGCCTTCAGTTTTTTTCCCTGTCTTGTCAATGTCAGCCAGCCCCTGGGTCTGTCAAGCATGGATCCAGGGGGGAGATTGAAGGCTTTTTTTTGGGCAGTGATGACTGTTGCTGTCGAAGTGGGTGTCTGTGGGCCATAGCTTCACGATGCTGGGTGACAAGGCAAGGCCAGGCCAGGCTGTTGGGATAACTTGTGGGTAACCGTTTGCGTTCATATGAACCCGTTTCATTCTGTTATCTTCAAAGTTTGTGTAAATGGGGCTTGAGACATCTCGTCCTTCAGCAAGCCACACGTTCTGTTGACCGACCTCCCCTTATCGGTTCCGGACTTTACTCTCAGCCCGATCCAAAGTTGTATTACAGTCGATCGTCATGCCATTCAAAATGAATTGCAACCTCTTCTGAGCAAGTTAATGGATATGCAAACGGGGTCAGCACAAAGCTTGGTCCAGACGAATGGAGTCTAGATGCCACCCAGAAGGGTAGATCCCTGACCCATGCAAGGCTAGTAGTGCAACGGCTTCACTCTCCACAAACCCCGTACTATACTCAACTTGGTACTCCTCCGAGACTGAAGAGGGAAACACTCCGCGACGCATGAACTTCGGCGAATGTATGGTTCAAGCGGGGAAGAGCCAGGGGGATTGAACTAATGGCTGGGCATCATGTTCCCCGGACGATCTTGGCTTCTTTTGAGCAAAGTTGCTGGGGCAGGGTTAGAAAACCTTGCTGACGCTGTGCCAAAATGGATGAATACGAGAAATTAGTTACAGACGGGAAGATTACGTTGGATCCCGAGAGTGAAAAGTGCAGGCTACTGGTGATATTGGAAGGGTGAGGTGATCCTCTCTATCTAGTCTATGATAACGAACGCTGAAAGTAAAGAAAATTGTAGCCTGATTTTTTTTTTACACTGGCTCACGTGGAGTCACAGGAAGCTTCTCGGATGAGTGACGCCCATGATGATAGTCAAACCTCATGTTGGTCAGCTCCATCGCAGAAGTCTCATTCGGGGTCTTGGACGCCCTGACGCCTCCTGGGCCCTGCGACAAGGCCTTGGAGGTGCTCCTTTGTGAACTCGACGGCTGCTTGCCTTCTGAAATATTGGCATATTCCGACTTGCTTCGTGCTGTGGTGCCAAAGACTTTGGGGAAAACGAGACTGAAGAGGGAGCGGATTGCTGGCATGCATGCGCAGAGGATGCCGACTGGGACTTCGATTGTGCTCCAGTAACCGATTTCAACGTAGTCCTCTGTTTTTGTCAGTTGTTTGATCTTGGAGTTGAAGATTTGGGAGTACTGACGTGTTACGTTGCTTGTTGTGGCATAGCTTGCCAATGACTGTAGTCGAACAATACTGACGATGGTGACACTGAAAATGTTAGCGATTCTCATCAGAAACATAGAAATGGAGACATACAAAAATCCAACGCTAAACATGAGCATAATCTGAATCTTCTTCTTCCGCGACAAAGACAACTTGTAAAGTTCCCATAGCGGCAGGCATAGCGTACCCACGTCGAGAACAATGTTGAAAATAGCCGCCATCCAGCCCTGCATGTTGATATTGTTGCATTTTGCGGGGAACTCCTTGTCCCAGGCTCTCCATGCACCTTCAATGGGGGTGCATTGGAAGATTGAGACGAGTTCAAATGCGATGAAGTATGCGACGTTGAGGCCGATGAGAATCCAACAGCCTAACCGAATGTTTTTGCCTGGAAAGACTTTGAGGTAGAAGAGTAAGATGGAGATTTTTGTTACGGGGAGAACTCCGAGGTAGAGAAGTTCGTCCCAATAAAAGAACTAAAATGCATGAGACACGTAGGATCATTGGTCTTGCTAAGATACTCACATAAAGAAAATCGGTGATATCGTCAGGATGCACATTCCAAATGTCTTTGCCGAGGCCAACTTGGGAAATAGGCACGGATATGGCGTTGAGGGGTATCATCATGAGCTACAAGGGGTCAGCATGGATCCAAGTGAGGCAATGAGTTGACATACCACTGCAAGAAGCATCACCCAGTCGTCAGGTCCCCAAGTCTGAGCTCTCACAAAAACTCTGGCCATAACTCTCAGACCGAATCCGACGAGGCCGACGACGAGAAAGACGATTCCAAGGATCCATACTAGATGCGTGCGATCTCTCGACGGCGCGTTGCATGTGTGCTTGGAGTAGCTTTGGACCACTGCGACTGGTTAGCCAAAGCAATTTTAACCAGTAGATAGACATACAGAGAGCCTCTCTGACTGTGCAGTTAGAATGCACGCATAGAGAAATCTTTTCGTTCAACTCGACATTGGTGCAGATACAAGTGACATTGGTCAACTCGCAAGTCGACTTGATCGTCTCCTGTTGGATACACTTCAACTACGCGACGTCAGCCAACAACGTAACAGACGCAACCAACAAAAACACTTACGCCACAGGTGGGAGGCTCCTCTGGGGTGGTGGCAGCCCACACGCCAGCCTGGAAAACAGCCAGGATCAAGGCGGCAAAAGAAAAGAACTTCATCTTCTTTTTTTTCCCTTGTCATTCAACAAAGAACACAAGAAGGAAGAAAAAACAAAAGAGATTGAAAGAGGGGTGTGTGGTCCTCCGTCCAGAAAGCGACCACCCGGGACAATATGAATAGGTAACTGTTTTGAGAATTTCATTGAAAGAAAAGGACCCGCTTCATCTACCGAAGGATTTCGAACCAAGACGTGCTCGCTCGATCTACCGAGCCAGGGCAGGGCAGAGAGGAAGATCCCCCCTGGTGCCTGAGGGCGCGCGAGCCCACCGTTACATTCAAGTGATAGGCTGCGCCCGGAGTGAGGCCGCTTATCCATTACGTACCGACAAAGGCATGAACTACTGCGAATTACGGCCATACGAACGGGCCTTCTAGACTCGTGGAAGAAATGGCTGACGACTGGCGGGTGTCCATTGTGAAACGAACCAGTCCGGGTTACTGGGAACAGACCACCTAGCCTTACTGAAATTGACAAAGGCAGAGTTGCATTGTCTATGGTTCTAGGAGATTGGCGACCCGTTCGAGAGGGACTTGAGAAGTTCGCCGATTGATTACTTGTCGCTCAACTGAGAAAAGAGAAACTTGAGGCTTGGCTATGACAGGTAATCTGACGGAAGCGACTCGTTGCCTGCAGGGATCGACCTTGATGACATCCAGCCATGGCGTCGGAACCAAAGGAGCCTTCGCCTCTACATCATGCAGGGGCCGGTCCCTGTACATACGGG
This sequence comes from Fusarium floridanum, assembly GCA_003947005.1. Lineage (NCBI taxonomy): Eukaryota > Fungi > Ascomycota > Sordariomycetes > Hypocreales > Nectriaceae > Fusarium > Fusarium floridanum. Next base: position 138,848 of record NKCL01000022.1, on the reverse strand, counting down.
AGGGAGCAGCTCAAGCATGTCGACCCCCAGCCTCCCGTCTCTGCCGTTGATAGTGCCCGTACGGCAAGTCGAGATATCCCGTCTCTCCCGTCGAATACACTTTTGAAGTTTTCAACTTTCACAAGCCGATCAGTGGGTAATCGTCTCATTCGGACAGTACGGGCTTGGAGAAGAGCCCGCGGGAACATTATCTTTCAATGCCTTGAGCCCGTCCGAACTCTAAAGGGGGGTTCATCGAATGTGGGGATTTCTTGGAACCAGTTCTCATTTTAACCGAACCTTGCTCATTCTGGAAACCCGTTCGTTTTACACAGGGCTAACTAGTCAAGGATTCGGATTCCCAAGCTTCCCCGGAGTAGTGTTTCAAGCTACTAAACGAACCCTCGTCTCTAGTTAGTGCAGTCTTCTCTGCACGGACTGGGTGAGACCCTGAATAATGAGATAATAAGAACCAATTGGGGACGACCCGTTTTGACGATCTTGATTCTTGGCTCTGAAGATCATTTCCTCGAGTGATGAGAGGGGGGATTCAACATTTGCCCTTGACACCCAAACTCAGGGGGCCATGTGCGTATCCTTATTATTCTGTGTGCCACAAGCAGTGTCACTCTTCGCGAAGCTACCCATTACGTAGTTCCGAGCAGACGGTATTACCGGCAACCAGGAAACAGCACAACCCAAGGGCTGATCTCAATATCGGCGACCAGAGCCTCGGCACGCACCTGTCAGAAAGGGTGGCCTGGCCTGGTAAAAAAGCATCGACCAAGAAGCTTGTTTCGATTTCTAATCCTTTGCTGTTTCATAGGGTTGACATGCTGCACTGAAACTGCCCAAACGTCACTCTCTCTCTCTCTCTCTTTTATTCACTTCCTACACTCATTTTTAACTTTTCTTACCATGAAGTGCCAATCCTTCCTTTCTATTCTGCCATTTCTTGGCGTCGGTGTCAATGGCTTTCCTTCTTACATGAATGGACCCATTGGTGACATTGTTTCTTCGAGGCTTGCTGACAAAGTTGGCGTTGTTGCCCATGAGGCACATGAGAAGCGCCTGTTGTTTGATCCTTTGACGAAACCTATCGATGTCAGCGGCGACCACAAGTTTATCGCTCCCGATTATTCCAGGGGAGCCCAGCGAGGTCCTTGTCCTGGGCTAAATGCTTTGGCTAACCATGGCTACATCAATCGGAAGGGTGTCACTAGTCTGACTGAGGTGACTGGGGCCATCAACAAGATATTTGGTATGGGTATTGAGCTGTCATCCATCTTGGCGGTCATGGGCACAGTATTCGTCGGCAACCCTCTCTCCCTCAACCCAGGCTTTTCCATCGGCGATACTGCAAGCGGCGCACAAAACCTCCTTGGCAACCTCGCCGGACTCCTCGGTACGCCTAGAGGTCTCACCGGCTCACACAACATCATCGAAGGCGACTCATCCAACACTCGCGCCGACCTCTACGTCACCGGAGATGCCTCCACCCTGGTTCTTGACCAGTTCAAGGACTTTTACGCCATGTCCTCCGGGGAGGGTGACTACAACTTTGACGTTTTCGCTGAGCGAGCTTATATCCGCTTCCATGAGAGCGTGGCGGAGAACCCCAACTTTTACTATGGACCTTTTACTGGCATGATTGCTCGTAATGCTGGTTATCTGTTTGCTTGTCGCATGTTTGCGAACCACTCTTCCGAGAATCCTTCCGGCTTCTTGAGTAAGTATATTGTTGCGAGATAAGGGTATTTGTGACTGACTTCGTGTAGACAAGGAGGTCCTGAAGAGCTTCTTTTCTATTGAGGGTGAAGGCGACAAACTTACTTATAAGCGAGGACATGAGAGAATCCCCGAGAACTGGTACCGTCGACCTGTTGACTACAGTTTGGTTCACCTCAACCTCGATGTCCTTGCCTTGGCTGCCAAGTACCCCGAGCTGGCCAGGTATGTGTCCAAGACTCCATGAGAAGAATATTAGACTGACAAATTGTAGTATTGGAGGCAACATGGGAGAGGTCAACAGCTATGCCGGAGTCGACCTCAGCGATCTAACCGGTGGCGTCTTGAACCTCACAAAGCTCCTCGAGGGCAACAACTTGCTCTGCTTCGTCTTTGAGATTGTCAAGACAGTGGCACCTAACTCGCTATCCACCCTTTTCAAGATCATCGAGGTCCCACTCAAGCTTGTCACCGACACCCTCGGGGCAGCCATTCTTGACCTTACGTGCCCAGCTTTCAAGGATCTAACTGTTGGTGGAAAGAGTTTCGAGGAAGGCATTCAGGCTCAGTTCCCTGGTGCCAAGCTTGGTGATTCTGTTCTGTAACCTATTTTCTTTTCATATCTCAGCATGTCGCTGCGCTTTTGAAACTGGACATGGATGTGAGCCTCTATTGTAGAAATAATCAAGACAATCCTAATACCATTTCTCAAAGACATGAATGTCTGAGTCTATTGTTGTTTCTAAACTTGGAACCCTACACCTACATGCTATGTTAGCCGATGATACTCTACGGGAACGAGTCTTGACGCCGGGATGTCCTTTTCAAGAGTCGTTTGACAACTAATAACAGAGTTCAACGAGCACTACTCGGGTTCGGGACCTAAAGCGTATGTCAAGGCCGTCAGGGACCCTTGCGTACCCCGACTTTCGGGAACTTGTTGCTTCCAGGGGCCCCCTACGCAGCTTTATTGGTGCGTTGGTGAACCTGTCATATCGTCGCTCTGTCATCCTACCTACCCTGTAATGGTCTCTGTCACTCCTCTGATTCTTACGGACGCAAACATTGTCAGATGTTACAGCAAAGAGCACATTCTTTAAGATAACTCGTTATTGACAACAAGTTCATGATACTGCCCTCTATCTTATCTCTCCTCTCCTTTACGTAGTCCTTACTCATCGGAAGTTATCCCCCACAGTTCCGTGGGCTCCGCATTGCAACAACAACGCCAAGCCGCCACCTGCCCATCCTGCAACCATCTCCGATGTCATCAACCAACAAGTCCCCATACCATAACCAAAAACGGTGTTAAATGGCGCAATTCGGACGAATTACTCCTCTTAAACACGGGATAGCCTATCTCAACCATTACGCGGCAGTTCCCGTGCGCGAGACCATCCTCCATCGGGACAACCCTCTCACGAGAAAAGTTGACAGCTCATGTTTTGAGGGTCCAATCATGGTGCTTGACGTGCAGTTGGGACTTTGGTCGGCATGTCTAGTCATTGCCGAGGCAAGGGTTATAACCAACATTGAGAATGGGGACCTTGCGCAGAGGAATGCTTCTCTCGTATTCCGGTTATTTCTAATCATTTAGCCGTTGGTGGGATACAAAGGTGTTGCTTCGGCCAACTTTATCGAGTGAAACCTTTGCATGAACACGACAGGTTCTCCCTTCGCCATGTACTCACTCTGGATCTTGGCGGCTGCCGTCGTCATATGGCGACTTCACACAGTCTTTAGTCACCTCTCCAAAGTCCCAAAGCAAGTTCCTTGGGCATACAGGTCCAAGTTTACTCCATATCTCTTCTCCCAGCTTGATGGTATTCTTAATACCCCGCCAACTATCAACAAGGGTTATCAAAAGGTAATCCCATCACGATTTGCTCGCATGGACTTTTCACTAACCGAATTCACAGTACAGCAAGAACGGTACCCTCTGCGCCATCACTTTACCCTTTAGTCGACCCGAGATCCTCATACCTCGTAGCCTCATCCGATGGGCCACTTCCCAACCCGACAAGATCCTGAGTCCGACCCCCATTCAGCATGAAATTGTTGCCGCCAAGTATGCCTTTCTCAACTCGTCTGTTGGAAAGGACTTTGCCGTCTACGACGTTCTCCGCGTTCAGATGAATAGACATCTTCCCAAGTTGATCCCGCAGATCATGGATGAGCTGGCCTCTCAGATCGATGAAACATTTGGACTGGATACAGAGTGGAAGGAGGTACAGGTGTTTGTTCTTGTGAGAGAGGTTATTTCAAGGGTTACTGCTCGTCTCGTCATGGGCAATACACTATGTGGGTGACTGTGTTCCCACTGCAAGTGAAATTTGCTGACTTCTAACTACAGGCAACGACAAGGAACTGGTTGATAATCTATCAAAGTTCTCCAGCAGCGTCTTGCCCAGCGCCATAGCAATCTCCCTCTTCCCCCCTTTTATGCATCCCTTCATCTCCCGCCTGACCTCAATCTTTAACCACATCTACATGCGTAGAGCGCTCAAGACCTTGGGACCATATGTCAAGCAGCGAATAGAGGCGGTGAGAAACGACGTTGCCCAAGGATCCAAGAGTCTTCCGCGAGAAGATGTCATGACTTGGCACATCGAAGAAGCTCTACGAAAAAAGGAGCCTGAAGAGGGCTTGGAGGATCGAATCGCTTGTCGTGCCTTTGCGACTGTTTTTGCTGCCTTGGAGTCGACTACCCTTACCATGACACATGCACTATTCAACCTCTGTGCAACCGATGACCCGGAGGAGACCTGGGAAGCCCTTGCAGAAGAGGGGCGTCGGGCATTCTCGACAGAAGTTGATCAGGCCAGTGTCAATAGCCTCGGACGCACAGACAGCGCCGTGAAAGAGACCCTTCGGCTTCACACGGCCATCAAGGCTCTCTCAGTCCAGGTCATGGCCTCTGGCGGAGTTCCACTCGATGAGCATAATCTCAGGCTGCCTCAAGGTTCTCGAGTCAGCGTATCGGCATGGGGAATACACCACGACGAAGATATCTATCCCAATGCTTATACCTTTGACGCATTTCGCTTCTCACGTCCACATGAGAATGGCACAGTTGCAGACGATAAGAAAGAGGCACATTTCTTGGTTTCTCCTAGTGAGGAATACTTGCCCTTTGGGTTCGGGAGACATGCCTGTCCAGGTCGGTACTTTGCTGCGGTTGAAACAAAGCTGTTCTTGGCATACATAGCTGTTCATTACGATTTGAAGCAGGTGCACAAGAGGCCTGGCTTTGTTAGTCTTGGGCATCTTCCAACACCACCTATTAAAGGCAGGTTGATGATTCGAAGAAAGAGTGATTTGCCTGGGCCTTATAGGGGAGATTCGGCCATGGTATAAGTACGGTGGATTTTCTGTCTCTGATTCCTAGGACTAGAGGGATAGGAATCCTAAGATGGGCATGAATTTGACCTGCCAGGCTATACAACCCGCAACTGATATCTGATTCCCCATCACACGAGAACTGCAAGTGATGAGTCCTGATATCAACCTGCGTTATTGTAGCCGATGGCTTCTCTTCAAGACTTCACGAAGTTCACCCCAATAAAAGCAGCTATGCGCAGGGATAAACGAAAAACCGTTTATTGATAGGGAGGTAATTATTCTAGAAGGTCAGGTTATCCGAGAGGTGCAATATCCATTTCCGCCATGTAATCCTTGAGTTGCTGCAGCCCTGCCACGACATCCTCCAAGAACCGCCTCTGAAGATCTTCGTTATCCAAGTCCGTCTCTCCTAGGCCAAAATCGCAGCCTAGACACTTCCTGATTATCTTTGGGTACGCCAACCCTAGCTGATTGACCAACTGGCTCGCTAGCTTCTCGGCGATCTTGTAGTCGGTCAGCTCCTCATGTGTTGCCGTTACGGCTTGCTTCAGCTTATGCCACGGTTTCCCGTATCCGATCTCGAGCATTAGGATGCCAAAGTTGAATAGTAGTTGGTTGCGTGCCTCTGAACAGCGAACTGGGACTGCGATACTTTCGCCCGATAAGATATTTGACGAAGGCAGGGACAGGCTTTCCCCCTTCCTACTCTGGAACCGTGTCATAAAATAAGGTCCTTTGAGTTCAAGGGCTGCAGGACTCGATCTACTAGGGCCAAGATATCGTACATTCTGCCCTAGATCTGTCCAAGACAGCCATGGAGTAGAGTAGAATTGCATTATCCCCTCGGCCACGTTCCCGGCCAACTCGACGAGTATTGGTCGAGGTAGAGAACGAAGCACCGGCTCTTCAGAAATCCACCCAATCATGTCCGAGAGTGCCAACGATTCACCGTCATTTGTTGAGACCGCCGCTGGCAAACAGAACCACTGGGCGTGAGGGCCGCTCCAAGAACCAAGCAGTGACTTGTTGGTACAACATGCCACGTTGCTATACGCCATCTTGCAGATGTCGTCGATGAGCGACAAGTCGGTTGAGGACGACGAGCTTGGCTGGCTGGGTTGATCGCTCAGGTGGAAACTCGATAGCGAATTGGTGAGCTTGGGGAGTTCTGGTATGGACACGGTGTCGATAGGCGTTGGAACAATGTGTCTTTCCCTTTTGAAGTGGCCTAAGAATCCGCGGAACCGAGACTTCTTGCTGGTAGAAACTGGCATCTGGAGTCGACCTGCATCCCTCTCCAGAACTTTTGTAAGCTGTTGGATATTCGTAACGTCGTCTACTCGTTGATCAAGATCTTCATCGTCAGAATCGCAGGCCTGTTGAATCTCGAGATAAAGAGGCGCCTTTGGGGACGACGACGAGTCTTCATGGGTGACAGCAAGCTCGCAGGTGACATATCTAGAGACCGCTGCTTTGGCCTTTCCCTTTCCGAGATCATTGTCAATGATCCGAACGTCAAATGAGTGGTACTGGTGGGTGTTGCAGTTCCATTGCACCTGAAGGGTAGAGTATAAGGCCTTGGAGGCATACCGGACTCGATGGTATCGTTGCAGAACGTTGAGACTTTTGACTGGCCTGCGGGCTGTGGGTTTGTTCCCACTGACTTCGTTGGAAACCTGTTGCAGGTGTTTGGTGATCTGGTCAGTGATCAGGCCAAAATCTCTGTTAAGCTCGCGAAGATCTGAGATAGCCTCTTCCATCTTGGGCTTGCTTAAGGCAAGTCTGAAGCGAGTCTTGACGTGTTTCATCCATTCGGACGTGCTAACATCCTAATATCGCATTAGTCTATTTATTGGTGTGTTGTTCGACCACGGGACGCACTTGTTGCCTTTCGCCAACCTCGGCCCGGAAGTCATCAGACTGAGAATAGAGCACCATGAGGCTGTTTCGGATTTGATTAGTTGTTAGGGCGCACGACTGAAAAGATTCCTCTAGAGCGTCTATCCGGTTCCGGTACACGGACGCCATGACCAGGTCTGAATTTTCGGTAGTGGATACGGGACGGTTGATAACCTCGAGAACATATTCCTGGTCCTTCGTGATGGTAGTGAGGAGGTTGATGGCATTATTGCGGAAGATGGTACGCTGAACGCCTAGCTTTGCGTCGAGAATGGACACCTCCCGTGGGTATTGTTTGAACGTGGAGAAGACTTCAACGACTCTGCTGGATCGATTGTAAACCTCTATCGCGATAGGGATTGAGCCCAGGACGACGCCCACGATTAACTCGACTCCGCTCATGATGGAAGCACCGATGAGTCGCGGCGATAGAGGATTCACTTTGTAAAGGAGTACAAGTTTTGTAAAAATCAGGCTGAGAGTCGAACCCCTCTTTCAGCTCCAGCTGCGGGTATGCTCGTTGTCCAATCCCCTTCATGATCTCATAAGCAAGGCTGTATCACCTCACAGATCCCCCGCACCCAACGTTCCGAAGGCGGCTGGATAGTTCCTCACTGTAATCCACGGCAGAGTGATCTTCCTCATTATGCCGACGTCCTTCCTCAGCCGTCGGGATATCGAGAGCTGGGTCCCCGACGCTGCGGCCTCCAAAAGCAGCGTTGGCTTCATTGGCAAGCTCTCTTCCAGAACCAGCACAGCCATAGCCTCCCTCAGAACAGCCCTTTTTGAATTGCAGGATGATGCATCTCGAATGTGTCAAAATGAACTTGAGCGTTTCCTACTCTGGTGCCAGGGCCTGAGCGTCGCAGATGGCCATCTCGATGAGGTCTTGCCGCATTCGAGTGAGCTTCACCACCAAGTTCTATCACTTCTTCTCCGTCTCGGAACTGTTATTCTCCAGGCCATATCACAGGTTCCAGGTGAACTATCTCATCTTCAGGTTGATGAGTGCGACCATCTTAGGGCCTTGTTGGACGTGGTTGAGACCATGCTCAAAGAGTCGGAATCTGACGAGCACGAGGAATCCGATACTCCATCAGAATCTGATACATCTGATCACGGATTCATGGAGATTATGGAAGAAATCTCAGCCTATATCGACTGTCTTCTCGATCTCGCCCCGGCCCTGGACAACCCAGCCCTGGATATACCGACGGATGAACCAAAGGAAGCTCTTTTTGGTTCGAAAGAGTCATTCACCACCTCCTGCGAAGAGGCCCTGATCTACTGTCACAAGATCCGAGATCGCTTCGATGGTCTACCTAAATATCTTGTGGAGCGCCTCGCCGAAGCGAATGTTTGCCGGGCAGCCAGGATACGTCAGATGCAGCGTCAGGTCATTATGAAGGAAACTTCAGTCAACGACGGCATCACCGAGAGTCTCTTCTCCGGACAAGATCCCCAGGTCACAGAAACCACGAAATCTTCTGTCCCGCCTTCATCTGTCTTCTCGTCAGTCCTGGCATCCTCCTCAAGGTGGTCCATTCAACCCACTCCTGCTCCCAAACGTGTTGATTCGGCCGAGTTCGACGACAACGCATCAGAGGCTACTTTTGCTTCCTTATCCACGGCCGCATCTTCATTTGCCATGGGCCGACCTCGCATTCCGCCCATGCCTGATGTTGAAGAAGGTGGCTTTGACTGCACACTCTGTTATATGCACCTTACGGACGTCGTGACGAGGAAAGAGTGGAAGTTCGTTGGCCCAACCAATGTCCTTGTTTGAATTATTACTAAATATTTATAGGAGGCATGTGTTTAGCGACTTGCACCCATACATGTGCACTGTCGAAGGATGCCAGAATAGTGGTGCTCTATACAGTCACAGCAGGGAATGGGCGAGGCATGAGTCGTCTCACTTATCAGCTATTTCGAGGCCCTCGGAGTGCGCTTTCTGCTCTGCTAGCTATCAAGAGTTTGGTCTTGCTTATTTCAAACATGTCTCAGGTCACCTTAGGGAGGTCTCATTATCTGTTCTGCCCCAAACGACTGATGATGACCAATCTCGCACCGACGATTCCGATGTCTCCCTTCTGGCCCATCAAGACCAAGGAGGTGAGACCAAGAACTCTTCCAAACACTACGGCGGAATAGCAAGGCTGACATGATACAGGGGACGGAAATCACCCCTCTGCACTGACTTGGGCCATGGCTAGAGAATCTCAAACGCCCAGTGACTTCACCTCGGATGATGGTGCGGGTCATCAACCTCAACGAGATTCTCCATCTACCGCAACGCCCGCACCCGTGGACCGGATCATAGGTCAACTTCTTGAGGCCAGCGATCTCCAACCTGGAACCAAGCTTACTCTTCTGTCATCGGATATCCAATTTCTTTGTGCTAGAGCAAAAGAGATTTTCTTATCCCAACCGGTGCTCCTGGAGCTCAAGGCACCGCTAACAGTAAGCACCAATCAGCTTTTGAAGCTGGCCTTCTTGTTTGGGCTGACACTTTCAGCTTTGTGGCGACATCGGGCAGTTCCACGATCTGCGCAGGGTATTTCGTACCACTGGCTTCCCTCATCAAACAAATTATCTATTCCTGGGCAATTACATAAACAGCGGTGTTCATTCGCTTGAAACCATTTGCCTTCTCATCGCGTACAAGATAAAGTATCCCGAAAACTTCTTTCTGCTACGAGGAAATCACGAGACTGCGGTAGGGGCCGGCAGGTGTGGTTTCTACGATGAATGCAGGCAAACCTATGATGCAGGGGTGTGGAGATGTTTTGTTGACATGTTCAACTGCATGCCGCTGGCGGCGATTGTGAATGATGAGGTATTTTGCGTCCACGGAGGGTTGAGTCCACGTCTCAGCAGTTTGGAGGATATAAAGCGTATTTCCCGACCAACAGATGTAAGGGACCGTTGTGAGGCCACTTGAGCACGACGCTGACGTTATCCATGTACCAGGAGACAGATTATGGTATTGTATGTGACCTGCTATGGAGCGATCCTCACCCCCATCGAACAGGGTGGGGAACAAACTATCGAGGTGTATCCTTTGAATTCGGGCCGGACGTTGTGTCAAGATTCCTGGCCAAGAACAACATGCAACTCATCGCACGCGGGCACCAAGTTGTTGAAAAGGGGTACCAGCTTTCTGCCAACCGACAGCTCCTGACGCTCTGGACAGCTCCAAATTGGCAGAACTCGGGTAATGTGGGAGCTATTTTGACAATTGACGAAAATCTTGTTTGTAGCTTCAAGGTATATACCCCCCTTGATCTAAGGCACCCATATAAAGCTTGTGTAGGGCTAACTTAAGAGGCTGTGTAGACCTTAGAAGGGGATTCATCCATCACTTCAACAAGGGCCAAGATACATGGCACGGGACCAGCTAGCACCTAACCGAGGAGAGCGAGGTAGATTGATGTAGGGAGAGTCAAAGAAGGAACAAAAAGCTTTTATAAATGTGGCAACCGCATTTTGGATCTTCGAGGCTCGGCTATTCATTCAGGGCTTCAATGTCTCTCGTTGAAGCTGCCGTTAGTGACGACGCCGTAACAAGAGATCCCTTCGGCTCAGAGGTTGAAGTGTGAGTTTCGACCTCATCGGAAAGCGAAGACGGCATCTTCTGTTGACGGGGGTTCGCCCACTGATTCAAGGCTGCCAAAGTCTTTTCGTGGCCAGACAGGTACTTCATGAGTGTCGACTTTCCACAGCCCGCCTGGCCTTCGATCCAGTAGACACCTTCGCCCGATTCCAACCATTCGGTAAAGTTGTGCCAGGACTTTTTGTGATGCTTTGGATTCCGAAAGATCCACGAGTAGGTGTCCTTGTAAGTCTCACTGATGGCCCTCTGACGATGAAGCCTCGGTCGGAAGTTGAGCAACTCGAGTATCTGTCCCTCAATACGAGCGCCTCCACAGATGGCGGCAGTCTGGAGGGATGGGTCGTATTCCACAACGGACCTCGGTAGGGTAGGGAAGAGGTAACTGCTGTCTATGGCACTTGTAAGGCCATCGATTGCACCTATTATCGTCTGTCGTGTGGCTTCAGACTCACTCGAAACCTGATCGGAGAGAGTCTCTGAATGAATCTTCAACGAGCCTTGCAGGCTAGAGCCCGTCTCTCCAACGGCGTCGATGATTTCCTGGTGTCTTGTTGTATCGGAGATGGACATGTCGTCCAACTGAGACGCCATGGAGATGACAGTCCCTCGAATGCTCATGAGAACCTCTGAATGTAGCTGGGCTCGGTAGCCCTCGATTCGCTTGGCTAGATCCTTAATCTCAGACTTGTGCCAAACTATTCGGATCGCCGACCCCAAAGATACCGGTCCATCTTTGACAGCTTTCTCAATCTTTGATTTGACCTTTTTCTCAAACTCCTGACATTCAAACTTCTTCATGAAATCAAGCAAGTATTGCGATTCCTTGACACACTTGTCGGCAATATCCTGGAGAGCCTGGTCCTCGACTCGAGGGCGTAGCCTCAGACGACTAATCTGATCCTCCAGGATTTTGGCGCTGGTCTGGATATTGGAGTTGAACTCGGGCATTCCATTTCGGCGGATTTGCTTTCCGAGCTTGAGGATGTAGCTGAGGTATTCGATGAATTGTAAAAGATTGGCCGCAAACCCGATGGCGGCGAAGGGATCCATGGTTGACCCCGACGTTATGAGGAACAGGTCCCTACATAGAAGATCGAGGAGCAGGTTCGCAGTTGATGGTGATACATGACAATTTAATAGGAAACGCTTTCTGCGTTCATAAGAATTGCCTTGTCTTTCTGCCTGTGATGGTTGGCCCAGCAGCAGGGATCTTGACCCAGGCTGCAACACTGCCTGGCAGCGGCTGTGTTCAGTAGGGCGAGCATCCCCAATTGGGGGGTTATGGATGAAGCCATATCAAAGGTTGTATATTTCGCATTGTCCAGATTATCGAGTCAGGTTCAATACAATTAAATTTCTGTTTGTATGAGAACAACATAACTTGTCCATGAGCAGACTGCCATGTTCTCAGGTCGTTGTCTCCGACCAGTTGTCTTTCTCTCTCTCTCGCTTTTGGACAGCATTCAGCTGCTGCCTAACATGTCTTACCTCCGCAGTGCTGTCCAACCAAGCACGGTGCGGGCATAGCTCAAGTGCCAGTCTCAACAAGGCGAACACCACGTGGACCGCTGGTGATCTATCCCCTCTCCTTACATACCATGGACCGACCAACAGGCGACATGTGGTCCCAAGAGAAGTGTCTGTGGCGGAGCAGACATCAACGCCTGCCTTTGCCACAAGTGTGGCATTTCACGTTTCCAATGTCACAACAATTGCAATCAAGATTGCGCCAGCATAGTCGCCGTTGAGAGGGATACATAATCTTTTGAGAAAGCGACTGGATACGCCGATGTAGAAGGGGTTATAGAAAAGGATGGACTTTTGTAATCGTGCTAATAGAGCTCTTGAGCTTTGAGGCTTCTCGTCGAGTATCTCACATCCAACCGACTCTTCGGAATAGAAACGTTGCTCCTCCAGCCAGGGCCGTCGCTCCCGTAAAAACAATCAGGGTACCATATCCCGTTCCGTATCCAGCAGCAGCCTGTCCCTGCCACGGCATGCCCTTGATCAAAGCTTCACTCAGTGGTCCTGAGGCGACGTTGCCGATACCACGGCCAGCAGAGAGCACACCCAAAACCATGGCGGGATCGAACGAACTACCGGTGGTAGCGCGATCACCACTATCGTTCGAGGGCCCAGCGGTGACCATGCGCATGATTCCAGGCCATGCAGAGGTGTACGAGCCCGCGAAGAAGCCGTAGATAATGCAGTAGACGTACAACACGGGCATGTTAGTCGAGAAACCCCAAAGGAAGAAGGTGCTCAGTGTCGCACCAGCCGCAGAAATCATGAAACAATCGGTGACGTGTAGTTTATCAGTCAGAGCTCCCATAGCGACACAGCCAAAGACCGACGCGACGTTGATGAGCAACACTGTGAGAGCTGAGGGGAATGTGCCAGCATCCAGAGTGGCTCTGGCGTAAGACGGTAGGTAAATGCCAGGAAGGAAGAAGCCGAGAGCCTGGGCTACATTGGCAAATTGGTGGAACATGAAGTTTCGGCTCAAGGCAAAGCTCAGCTTGAGTGGGTTGATGTGCCTTGTGGCTGAGTGGGGTAGACGAGGCTTGATGAAGAATGCAAGAGGGAGCGTCAAGATGAACAAAGCCAATGACCAGATCCTCAGAGTAGTTCGGAAGCCGTATTTGTGCAGGAAATGTTCGAACAGTAGCGGCAGAGCGAACCCAGCGAGTCCCGTCCCTGACCACATAACGCCAAAGGCGAAGCCCTTGCGTTTGGCGAACCACTCATCCATGTACAGAATACACGGGCAGTACGAGATTGAGCCTCCGATTGCGTATAGAACTCCTTGGGTGAGGATGAGGTGCGTCGTGTTCTGAGAGAAGGAGCTCAAGGCCAGGGCGATGCACATGATGAAGAGGCCGATGACCGGAGACCAGCGACTGTACTGGGGGAAGAGTCTTTGGATGCCCATGACGAAGGGGATGCCTAGATACATGATTCCCTAGTGGTGTTAGATTGTGTGATGCCTGTAGGAGAGCCATTGACCTACCATAGCGCAAGTACCGATGACGGCGATGGAAGACGATCCTTTGAAGGGAGCATTGGTGCTATAGTAATCCTGGAAGACACCGAAGGCAAAGGGGAAGCCTTTGACGGTTAGCGATTAGAGCCAATTGAGGAGTATAAGTGATTATCTTACCCCAGGTTAGAGCCTCAACCATGAATGAAGCTGCAAGGAAGAGCCAAGCTTCCTTTCCTCGATCAACCGGCGGCAACGACTGAAACTCGGTCCCACCAGTGAGAGCTTCACCCTGCGAAGTAGAAGAACCATACCCATCTTCACGGGCCGTCTCCTGGACAGGCTGAAGTTCAACTGAAGTTTGGCTCATGATGATAATTGGTGAAAACTCAATTGCCTCGATGTGTTCAATTGAGATTTAACTCTTCTTTTTAAACCTCTGCATTTTCTTTTTTACGTCTCTTTTAACCTTTAGCCTCTTGTCGTTTTTGCCCGACGTCGGACTCCACCACGCGCGCCCTTGGTCTGACATTTTGACAAGTGGAGAAGGGCGGTATTACATGAGAATTGGTGCCGAGATGAATAACAGACGTTGTATTACGTAGTAAATGCAGTGTAGATCTAGAATTGACGGTCAATTGATTCTACCAGGGGCATCCGCTCAATTAAGTAGAATACGGTCATTTGTTAGCTCAAGAAGATAGAGTGTAAACATGGGGGGATGCACGCATCATCAACTGGACCCCCACCCCCACTCATGGAGAATTGGAACAGGGGAATGACAAACCGTGAGGCTGATGAATAAGCAGACCAGCGGAGTAAGAACCCGAGGTGTCTTGCTTGCGCGTCCATCTGAACAAGTTTTCTCCACCTTTGTTACACCTCGCCGACTCGCGTCACCCTCACCTTGACAGAGACCTCATCGTGCAATGCGGCTCGGCCTGCAGTGTCCCCATCGTCAGTCGTCATGACTGAATCAGCTGAGAACCCGAGTCCGCTTCCTCCCCGTACCCGCGTCGCCTGCAAAGCCTGTCACGCCCGGCGTGTGAAATGCGACGCCACCGGGGACGGACAGCCTTGCTGGCATTGCCGGACGCGTAACACGACTTGCGAGCTGATAGAGTCGAGACGCGGCAAGTATGTAGTCACTCTAGTATATAGTTTCTATAGGCTCGGGCTGATTGATGACTTGGCCAGATATACACGACCGAATGCAAAAGACCGTCGTGTTGCCCGCCGGCTCCGAGAAGCCAGAAAGGCGGCTACCGATGTGGTCCAATCTTCCCCTGACATTGCTCTCAACACTCCAAACAGCATCTCCAGTCCAAACGCGCCGCAAACCCAAGATGAAGACTCCACTGCTACCTTCCAACAGACCAATCCCTCCCAACAAACCCAAACTCAAACAAATGTCCGATCATATTGTCTTGGCGACTCCAACAGTTTATCATACATCATTGAGATGATATGCAGTCCCAGGGGTGGAGTCGCCGAGCCTGTCAAGGTTCACTACCCTATTCCTGCCTCCATCGCCGACCGTGCAGTTCTTCCCAACAGGCCACAAGTAGAGGTCACCAGTTTGCAGGATGCTCTAATAATGCCGCCGCGAAACATATCTGATCGATTAATCTCGGCTTTTCTCAACATTATGCATCCCGCTTTTCCTGTCTTGAACAGGCGGGCATTTGCTGAGCAGTATCGGCTTGGACAAGCATCTCCCCTGCTACTACAGGCAGTCTTCCTCATTGCAGTTACCCTCTGCGACGACAATTTGATCCAAGATGCGGGATTCACGGACCGTGCTACGGCGAGAAAAACTTTCTATCTCCGCGCAAAGACTCTATACGATGTCGACCATGAGACGGATCGTAGTAGTATCGCTTCTGCCCTGTCACTCATGGGATTCTGGTGGAATGGACCTGATGATCAAAAGGACTCGTGGTATTGGTTAGGTTGCGCTACAACTTTTGCACAATCTATCAACATGCATCGCTCGTGAGTCAACTTCTCCCATGCCTCATCTGCCTCTGCTAACTTGATCCCAGCCGCCCCGAGTTGAGTCAAGAGACGCGATCACTCTGGAGGCGAATATGGTGGTCAATTTACGTACGTCATCGGCGACTGGCTTGGATTCTCCCTAACTAACACTCTCAGTCTCGGGATCGGCATACTGCTGCTTGTCTAGGGCGACCGTGTCGTATTCGGGATGAAGACTGCGATGTTGAGCTTCTCACTGAAGAAGACCTGCGCTTTGACGAGTGCTACGATGATGAGCTAATACCGGCCCAAAAAGATTACCACATTTCATATTTCATCGAGATGAGTAACCTAGCAGTAATACGTGAGTATTAGATCATGAATCCGAACTTCCATAGCTGACTATGACCAGTCGGCGACATTGTCATCGGCGAGTTCAGCCCTCGCCGTCCAGCGTTGGAATGCTACAAAGCCGAGAATCTTGTCGAAAGGCTTGAGCAGTGGCAATCCCGACTACCAGAATGTTTGAAGAAAATGCCACCTGACGAAACCTTGGGCGCATCTTTCTGGGCCAGCAATCTACAAATGGCGTATCAGTAAGTCTCGAAACAAGCTCTGGGTTTACCCGTCTAACAGTCGCGTAGGAATTATTACATCCTACTCTTTCGTCCCAAAGTAATTGAGAATCTGTCGCCAGAAGAGGCTGAGAGAGACGTCCGGGCGAGGATGGCTGCCGACTCCATTACCCGTATGGCTGAGGACATGTTGGCTTCTGGTACCATCAGATATGGACAAATGCACCTGTAAGACCAACCTCCCCCAAGAACACCTCTATTCACTAACTCTTCAGTGTTCCTGCTGTGTTCGGGGCACTCTCGATTCACACAATCGTCATCTGCCGAAAGGACCCAATACGAAGACAATTAGCAGGCAACAAATCAAGGCAGTGCATACTTGCATTGAGCGAACTGGCAAAACCCTGGCCAGTGGGCCTCTGGATAATGAGATTCTTTGTCAACCTCTTCAGGAGACTCACAGGACAAGACTCTGCCACGGCCGGTGGGACAATCGTCAACGTCACCTCTCGGATCGGGAACAGCGACGCCGAGTCTCGAGGAAGCCAGCCCAACGATAACATGCCCGCCCCGAGTAGACCTGAGGGACCCGAGACAACAATGCCAACGGCCGTGAACAATAGGACACAGTCCCGGGATCAACAGACAGTCGATTTTATGCCGCAAGTTACTGATCCCCTGGGCTATGACTCTTTCTGGGCTGGATGTCTTGATAACTCGATCGATGTTGATTTGCTTTTACAACATGGCCTTGGTCCTCTCCTCCCAGCGCCCTTTGGAGTTGCGCCTCCAGATACATTGGGCTTGTAGAGCAGCTGGGTTTATCGTGATGCAATCTCGGTTCCTAAGGACGGACCGCAGCATCCTCGATAGCGTCATCACTGGGAAGGGGGATTGGGCTTGAGATAGTTGATTAGCTTTGGGTTTCACATGATTTCCCAACATCCTGTTGAAATAATGCAGTATGTCTAATATTAGTCTATAAAACCACTTTTTGTTTAGCCATCTAACCCATTACCGCCTCAATGTTCTACACGAATGCTTGATTCCATTCCAACCATGTTGGAAACACTAGATCAAGACATCGGCGCCCAGTCTATGCGTTTTATGTGTATCTCTAGATCATCTCGCCCAGTATCGACCAAATACAACCCCCCCTGTGTTGTTGATTCAGATCACAGTGTCTCAACAGCAAACTTGCTCTTTGCCCGCAGTGTCTTGCCGTGCTTGAAGAAGAGGTATGGGAAAGGTGCCATTGCAAGAGTCAAAAAGGCCAGTAGACTTGAAGCCCACTGGAATCCTAGTTTCTCGTACATCTGGATGCCGAAGAGGGGGAATGCGGCTGGATAAAAGTTAGCAGAGTAAGCGGGATGATCGCTTTTAGGAGACGTACCAGCAAATGAGCATCGAGCAAAGCTATTGGCAGCAAGGGCAGAGGCAGCATACTTTGGATAAGCGTCGACCTTTAGTATCGTCAGTGTCGGGTGCATTTCGAATAGGGAACTTAAAAGAGGGCTGAACTCACGAGAAAGGTAAAGATTCCTGTAAAGAAAAGCAATGTTCTGCGTAGACCCAGAGGTTAGTGAAAGTTCTCAACAAGACGGTGGAAATGGGACCAGGGGCCAACTCACCCGCAACCAAATACAGCAGAGCCAATAATGGGCACAATCCAGTGAATACTAGAGTACGTCGTCCAAGCGAACCAAAACAGACCACAAGGAATGAGAATAGCACCCAAGATGGCAGGAGGTAGTCGAAACTCGGGTTCACTTCCTCCAATCTGTCCCGTCTCCTTCTCGTGCTGCTTCAACAACTTGGCACGGATGTTTGCCCAGACTGGGGTGCTTCCAGCTGCAATGAGAAGTCCAACCATGATGCCAAGCCACGTGAGACCGGCTTGCCAGAGGTTCATGTCGTGGTTTGTTCGGAATACCAATGGGAAGGCTCCGAAGAATAGGTACAGGATACCGAGCAGGATCGCAGAGTAGAGGTCGAGGCAGAGACACATGGGCTCAAGGAAGAGTAGCTGAAAAGGGCGTAGCAGGGAAAGTTTGAGGGTTGTCCTGATTGATTTGGTCGTGTTTTCCATAGGTGCCCGGTAAGCATCATTTCCAGTTTCCTTCCTCAACTTGCGAGCCTTGGCCCGTAGGAGAATGGGATGGTAGGTCTCGGGTGCAAAGAAGATGATGGACAACATAAGAACAACAGCCCAAATTATCATGACATACCAAGTCCATCTCCAATTTGTGTTGTAGTTGATGAAGCCGCCGATAGCAGGTCCAATAGCAGGGCCGATGAAGGGTGCTAGTGAGACCAGACTCATGGGCTTTTGGATCTCACTGCGAAGGAACACGTCTCCCACTGTTCCTCCAGCGACAGACAGAAATGTGCTACCCGCAAAACCAGCAAAGAACCGAACAATGATCATGGTCTCGATGTTTTGAGCGACAGCTGACGGGATGGTCCATATCGTGAACATGGCCCAGGACACAAGGTAAATGGGTCTTCGTCCATAGTACTCGCTCAGAGGACTGGTTAACAAAGGACCAAGAGCAATACCCATGACAAAGGTCGAAAGGCCAAGAGTGGCGACAATGTTTGAAGCATGAAACTCGGCATTCATCTGGGCGTATGTTGCTGTGTAAATAGAGCTAGCGCACGTCCTTGATGAAATGTTAGTGATCATCCCAGCCATGTCTCAGAGTACTTACACGCAAAGACTTGATGTGCACACAATTGTGACGATAACCCACTTGTGAAACGCAGACATGTTTCTCGGGTTCATTGGGTCTTTTTCGCCATCCCAGGAGACTTCGAAAGAGGTGCAATCAGGGCCGGAATCATCCTCGTTGCCGGCTTCAGTGGTCTCTTCACTGAAATCTGCTGGTGTACCGCTCTCAAGACCGCTGGGGTCATCGACTGATTTGCTAGGATTTCTGAACAAGGCATGTGAGGGTTGTTGTGGGAGGATTGAGTGGTGTTTTTCGTCCCCGTAATGCGCCGTCTCCCCTTGTCCATCAGGGGCAGGCTTTTCATTCGTAGCCATGTCGGTGCAGTTTGAGTCCAGGGTGTCGAGCAAGCTTCAAGGGTTATCCACTCAGAGAATTGGCTCGAGTATCGAAAATAGCCTCTTCCAGGACCAGGGACAGCCCAAATAAGTATATACCAAGCCCCCTCGGCGTTCGTCGAAGAACGAGAGGAAAGGATTTGTAATGGAGTCGTCCACGGTGATTATCTTCTCTTTTCGGAGATAGCGCGGGGGCAAGAGAGCGAAGCGAAAAAGCCGAGGCGTCTTGGAAGGGCTCCATATGACGTGCTATGAAGCGAAATGGACTAGGGTCTGTTGATGATGATTCGTTAGAGAGGGTCTGGGGAGGGTCATTTCAAGATGTGAATTGAGTTGAAGTCGTGTTGAGCTTCACTGTTGGATAAAGGGCAATTGGAAAGGTTCTGATGAAGGAGCTGCCTACAATGGAAACGATGACACTACTTGATCCCCAGTTCAAACTCGAGAGCTGACAGCCAGCTCGAATGTTCCTAGACCATCGCAACTTGTGTCCTTGGCGGGTCAATTCCGCGCTGGTGGATATCGTTCCAGACCCTCGCAAAATACGATACCGCCGAGCTCCAAGGGCTTTCTACACGGCAATTTGTCCTCGGAAAAGGAATTGACGGTCTATACATTCAACGAAACACTATCATCATACCGCCGAGCAGTTGATCATCTTGATTTCACGTGTCGCTTTGACAGAGACGCGTCGGAGTTAGGGAACGCGAGTTTTTCGTATCCTATGGAGTTGACTCCTTGTGGTTAGACTGCGCAGGGATATCAAGACGCCGAGGCGACTTGTTGTGATGAACAATAGTGGAGTGTGAATTGAGTCACTTCACCGAAGTGGGCGAGAACCGGTAACAAATCCTTGATAAAAGAGTACCCCAATATTCTTAACGATCTCTGTGAAAATCCCTACATAGCCCTCACTCGCCAACGTGAACAAAACACCCTCTTCCACCAACGTGTCTTTGGATTAGCTACCTTGCTAGAAGCTGCATCCTCTGACTCCTGCTCGAGTTCATGTCTGTCATAATAACGCTGCCAAATTAGTCGTCGTTGGAATTCCTTCTCCCAAGCCTCACTCTGCTTCGTCACAGGAAGCTCGTTGATCGCGTCTCTGATGCGACCGCGTAGGACTCGCTCTGCTTGGCGAGCGTTGTCAGAGCTCACTGTTGATAAAAAAAATGTTAGAGATTGACCCTATATGTGATAAGTCAGTTGGGTATTTGGCTCACAGTCATTGATGGCTTGTTCCTCAAGCCTGGCGAGTTCTGGACTGAAGCCGCTCAGCAACCTGACTATCCCCAGCTCTGGCGCAGTAGCCTCAGAGTCGAGATGAATCATGAAGTGGCTGAACTTGGAGAAAACATCTCGCTGGATGATGAAATCGCCACCAAACACGACGTCCGCTGAAAGAGTATCGAGGACGTAAAAGTCGGAGTAGATTTTCTGCCCTGAGTCTCCAAAAGTCCACGTCGCGTCGCGGACGATGCCAGCAGTAGAAACCACTGATCCGTCCGCCAATTCGAGAGGTAGTCGATGCTCAGGGCCTTCATCAATGTGGAAGTGGTTCGCCCTTGCCCAGCGGGCATCTACCAAGTCAAGGTCACACCCAGTATCAAGAAGGGCGTTGGTAGATTTGTCGTTCATCGAGCCCCAGAGGCGCTGTCTTTCGTCACCGAGGAGGCTCATCCGAAGTCGCGACCCGAACCCAGAACGTTTTAATCTTGTGATTCGATCCTTGAACTTGGTGAGAGTTTGCGTAACTCGAAGAAAGCCGCTCGAAAGGATAAGGTCGCTTGTGCATTTTGGAATTATCCAACAATCCAGGATGTGTTGTTTGGTCTCGCCCAGGAATGAGAACGGGATCTTGACGGAGCCTGTTGATTCTGTTTTTCTTCCACCAGCTAGTTGGACCGTTTTTGTGTTCGACTCGTATGGCACGAGACCAGTCTTTTGAACAAACTGCGCTGAAACAAAGTTGCATTCGGCACCAGTGTCAACAAGCCCATTCACTTGGTGTTCACCCACAAGACCCTCCGCTATGTAGTCACTCGGACCTTTAAGGACTGAGGAATGACGCTGTGGGAGCGCTGAGGATGAAGGAACCCTCTCACGTTGAAACCTCCTTAGATAATCTACCCATTTATTGGTGCCGGTGTCCATGATTAGGCATGGACACCGCTCCACGACGTGGTTGTTACTGTGAGGGAGTAATCCTACCAAGATGAATTCTTGGGTTGGCGTTGAACAGCGAGAAATGGAGCTTATAGTTGCATGCGGACGGATTAGAGTGAAATGGAGGAATGGGGCCTGAGCGAGCTATTAATAATGTCTACTCGGCTTGATTGATTTGCAGATCTGACGGGCGCTGACATGGTTGAGGTGGTTCGCCTTGGTCTTGTTGCCTTCAAGCCAATCACCGAGGCGAGGCATTTTTATCTCCCAGGCTGTGCAAGTTTCATAGGGCGAGATCCTTTTTGAAGGCAGTTAAGAAGTACTTGCATCATGGCTTGATCATCACGTCCTAGGAAGTATTATTTATCAGGGCTTTCCTAACTTCGAGGTCTTACTGGTCGTGGGGAACTTGAGCGCCACGAGGCTTCGCACAGCCCAATAGATTCAACCTACCGGTCGCTTAGCATTAAGGCAATGGGGCGAAGCAAGGCAGCTGTTCCCTTGCTTTGAGCTAAACCCATTTTTACCAACTGTCCGCTTCATCACGGAAGTCTTGGCCTAGGCTACCTGATTGCAGTCTCTACCGACCTATATTACGACAGCCTGAGTGCTACAGTAACCAACAATCTAGTTAGCATTACACTAGAAAAACACCCCAAAAGCACGACAATGTCCGGGATCGACGATTTAGAGATGAGTGCAGGCCAGAAGATCGAGCCGAAGCCCTTGGGATTCGCGGCCGTGGCGTCCCTGATGGCTTCGGACCAAGACCAAGATCTCCTCATTTTTCGCAAGTTCGACAAGATGAGCGCCCGAAATCTGCTTTACCTGCAGTGTGAGCTTCTAGCAATCGAAGATCGACTCAAGAGGTGGGACAAGAAGATTTCGTGCTGTCGCGATATAGACTTGGAGGAGATTGCAGAGACGTGGGAGGTGATGATCAAAGAGGCTGAGGGAGGACGACCAGAAGCCCTGGAGTTGATGGCACTTATTAGCCAGCTCAGAGCAAAAATAAAGGAATATCGCAAGTCAGCCCTGAGCGCATAGTCAATACCTTACTCACCTGAGATAGATGAGGCCCTAGATCTTCAGTCCAGAATCGCCAGGCTTCATTCGCCCGACGAAAGGGTTGTCAGAGTCGCTCAGAATGAGCTTTGGGGAGGTCCACTAGAGTCAGACGGTCAAAAACGAAAGCCTATGGTTAATGGATTAGCCAAAAACTGTCTAGACGCCGAGAAAGATCTCATATCCCTCAAGGCATCTGTCGAGAGCGACCCGTTATCCAAGGCACTCCGAGCCCGCTGGCCTGGCAAAGTGAGTAAACCGTGATACTGACATCGATCTGGATTCATTGGCTCATCTTAATGTTCTTAACAACTAGGAAGAGATATCTAGGGACGGCGTTAGCCGTATTAGCCGAGCAAACGAACGATCCATCACAACAACGGTCACTATTGTTAATATTATCGTCGCCATTATCCTACTGGTAGGGCCAATCACCAGTCTTTCTTTTGTCAGCTCTCGACCGGCGGTACTAGGCATGATATGCTCCTTCACCGTCGGGTTTGCGATGAGCGTGGGGTTAATGACCAATGCAAAACGGGCCGAGATATTTGCAGGCAGTGCAGCGTGAGTGTATAACGTCCATCGCTGAATGTTTCAAGGATTAAGTCTAATCTGAGTAATGATATAGATATGCGGCGGTTTTAGTTGTGTTTGTGAGTAATGACAGCTTAGTTAGAAGTACTTAGTTAAATACAACAAGACCCGTTGTCTTGTTTTCATCACTCAACTCTTAATAACCTTATAAGCCTTCTTGTATAAATTTAGTCTCTTTCATCATTTTATATTTTATGTGGCCAACGCTAACAACCTCTATTGACTATATGAAGGGCTTAGTTAAGTGTCTTAAAGAATTGCGGCAACACGTCTCGCAATTCTTCCAAGTTCCGGATACAGTACTGCCCAGCAGGTTCAGATGGCTCAGCTAAACCCTTTTCTAAATAATGAAGAGCTGTCCAGCCAGCCTTTTGTGCCCCTGCACAGTTGCTATACGAATCATCTAGACACCACGTCAGCGGCGCTCCTACATGTTGCACACCATATTTACCGATGAAATAGCAGTCCTCAACGTCTGAGATACCAGCTTCCTTCATAGCCTTTCGAAACATGTCTTCATGTGGCTTACAGACCATAGGGACTTGCCCATAGTCACAATAAGTCAACCCCTCAAACAGGTCACCAACCCCTAACAACCGAATAACCCGTGTAGCATGGTTAACGTATGCATTCGTCAGAAGCCACAGTTTAACCTTGGACGTATCAATGCGTTCGAGAAACTGTCGCAGCCGTGGATCTGGCTTGATCAAGTCTTCCAGCGGTAGAGCATCGTCGACCTGGGCGTTGTAGTCTAGAGGATCGATCTGGTGATGACGCACTAGGCCTTGAAGGGCTTGGCCGTATTGTCGTGAGTATTCTCTTTGGAGTTGGGCGGCTTCGTCTTTGGGTAGGCTGAGATGTTTCTCGAAGTAGGCGTTCATTAGGGCTGGTAACAAATCTTGTACCCCAAGATCTACGGATAGTTAGCAGTGACGCATTATATGTGAGATAACAACTTGCCTCGAGAGTATAAGCAATTGTCTATGTCACTGTAAATGTTAGACCAGGTTGTGAGATGAATCGACGTGTGCTCACAAGAACAGGACGGGCTTCTGAGCGTTTGCCCTGGCTGACTCATCGCCGCCGTCCATGTCGATGACAGAGTGAAACAAGATCAGACAATCAAGACCTATGAAACCAATGACTTTCGCTGGAATAGTCACTATACGGAGAGTTGGTGACGTTTATGCCTCGTCTAGTTTGAAGGAGCTAAGATTCCCCTCCAACCCCCGCACATACATCCCCGCTCTTCCGAACAAGAGAAGATGTCATGTGAGTGCATCATAACAAGAGCACTCTTTATCTTGGCAACACGGATTGTTTAAGGCAGCAGAGGGAACTAGATAAGTAATAAATGTAGGGCAAATGTCTTTGTGTAACCCCAAGTCCTTATACAAACAGCTCCAATGACTCGATATAGAATGCCCGTTTTTATGTCAAGAAAGAGCCGGCCCTCAAAATGATATGCTAGGTCTAACGCATCCCTGGGATTGGTTACAAAGGATGAGCGAAGAGGAATACATAGTAAGCCCCAACCCGACTAGCATTGCACTGCCCGCAGCAGGTGATCTTAGCTTTCAAGGTAAAAAGGATATCAAGGTTTACTGAGTCAGTTTGAGTTAATAGTGTCGTGAAGTTTTGGCTCATGGTATAAGAGCTAAGTTGGTGGTTGTCCGGCTGTGTAGTCAGCTTCGTCATGGAGGAGTGTTAGCTGTTACCACCCTCCACCACCTTGACCCCAGACCTCATTTTTTAGGCTCGGATGCGATTAGGCAATTGAGTACCTGGCATTGCGAGCGAACCATTTTCTTTCCGTATTTACTCCTCTTTGAGGTTTCATTCCATCTGGATCCGTGGTAGTGCCATCTGACAAGAGACTCAACGGACCAAACCAAGAATGGGTAAGATATTGCGAGGAACCAACAACCGACCTGGCAGGGGTGTCATCAGATGAATGGTTCACAGATCATAGCCCCAGAGGTCTGAGACATTCTCCACTGGACCATGTACCTCCAGCTTAGTGCTATCCTCGCCGAGGTAGGGCACTACCGACGATCATGCCGAGGGGGCTGTAATCAGAAATCATTATCACACCACTTCGGCTTCCTCTTTTCCGTGACAACGATTTACTTGCTCAGAAAGGACATGATTATCTCAAATACCGGCGAGAATATGTATGTCGACGTGTACAGGTTTTTCAACGGATACGTCGGGTAAACGGCACGGTGATATCGAATACGCAACCCTACCCGGGGAGGAGTTGTGAACTACCCAATCAAGGTATATTGGCCGATCTCAAACGCTAGTGGCTTACCCGATACGACGTCTCCGCCAATCATAGATGTACCATGTAAGCTGACCGCTGTGAATCAGTTGAATGCAAATAG
This sequence comes from Fusarium floridanum, assembly GCA_003947005.1. Classification (NCBI taxonomy): domain Eukaryota; kingdom Fungi; phylum Ascomycota; class Sordariomycetes; order Hypocreales; family Nectriaceae; genus Fusarium; species Fusarium floridanum. Next base: position 113,473 of record NKCL01000022.1, on the reverse strand, counting down.
AAGCGCAGCTTGTATCCCTTTTTGCGAGGTGTCGATCATGTATAAACAAACTAGCGAGTACAAAAAGGCTCAACAGCCCAAGACTTGGTAACACATTAGACCAGGAGAATCAACTATCAGACATCATGGACAGCAATACTACCTCCAATGCCACCGAGTGGCCTCTATTCAACAAGTACAATGAATTCCCTCTCGATCACATCTATACCTTTTGCGCCTTTGCCTACTTCATACCTCACCTAATCCGCATGGGGAAATCCAAAGGCTTGGCAAAAGCCCACCACTACCATCGTTCCCTCATCATCGCACACATAATCGTCTCGATCATCGAAGTCGTCCACTTCCACGTTAAATCATGGTACCTCGGTCACGACCCGAAACCAAATAACATTGACCTCCTTCTTTGTGTCGTGCAGACTATTACAAGTCTTGTCATGACTGAGAGGATGCGATTCACACCCAAGTTGACTCTTGAATTGAGCCGTGCGTCTTTTCACAGCATGGCATTCATGCGTGTACTTGCTTCAGGTCTTGCTGCGTACTCGGGATCAACGGAGTGGCATCGGGCGAGTGTCAAAATGCTTGCTAGCTTTGTCTGGGTTCGGCTCTTTATTGCATGGTCAGGCAAATTCGCTGGCATCAATACACCCCAGCAAAGATACTCGCTTGGCGTGTGTGGTGGTATTCTCGTGGCTATATATGAAGGGAGCTATCCTCATGGTATCGTCATCTACTTGGCTACAACGTTTTTACTGATGGCTCTTGATCGTTGGGCGTCCAAGTTTGACAAGTAAGTACATGGCAGCTAGCCATTGACATTGATCGTTGCTGACAGATACAGTTCGTCTGTTGACATGTTGAAGTTTGTTGGCTTGGTGAGCCATCGGGTTGAGAAGCCGAGTACAGAGTCCGAGAAGCCGTTGAAGAAGGTGAACTGATGTGGTAAATTGGGACGAGACATTGGGAGGTTTGGCGAGCATAAAGTACACTGAAATGAAAGGGAAACGGAAAGGAAAAAGCATAAACTTGAAGTTTTAAACACCCATCTCGTAGTGAAAATGACTTGCACTTGCAACTTTATCGTCTCCATCTGCTATCTGATAGTGGTAGCCGTGTACCTTAGGGAGCTTGCGGCGCTCGCTCTTATAAGGGCAGTGTACACTCCGTGGACACGCCTCTAAAAATATTGCTTAAGCGCCCAGACGGCGAACTAATTGTGGAATCGTGTCGGATAATTTAAAGACACCGGCTTATCTGGGCCTCCAAGTCCACAAGATGAAGCTCATTAACGCCGTGGTAGTATTGGCCCGGTTTGTTGTTGCTGACGCGCCATGTCCGAAATGGGTAAAAACCGCTGACATGAAACTCGCAGCGCGGTTTGAAGCTCGACGATGGCTGCGTACAAGACTTGTAAACGAATTCCGATCTTGTTTCTTTATCGTGAACTATAAATACTACTTCTCTATCATTTTTTAATCACTTTCGATGCATCTTTCACTCCTGCTCCCACCTCATTCACCATGCATCTCATCCTCACTGGGGCCACGGGCCTCATCGGCTCAGGCGTACTCGACGCCATGCTCAAAATGAAGGACATTACCAAAATCTCTATCCTCAGCCGAAGACCCGTCGCCATGGCTGAAAATACCAATGACCCGAGAGTCAACGTCATCATTCATACCGACTTTTTACACTACGGACGCAACGTGCTTAGCCAACTGCAAGGAGCTAATGGTGCTGTGTGGGCTCTTGGAGTCAGTCAGACCAAGGTCTCTAAGGAGTAAGGCCTCTCTTCGACGGTCCTCCGATATTCTCACTGACATTTTATAGCGAATACATTAAGATCACAAAGGACTTCCCTCTGGCTGGTGCCAAAGCCTTTGCCGACCTTGCACCCAACGACGAGCCCTTCCGCTTCATCTTTGTCTCTGGACACAGCTCAACACAGAACCCCGGACCATTCACGAACCGATACGCCCGCGTCAAGGGCGAGACTGAACTCCTTCTCTCTGAGATGCGCAATGATTTCCCCCGTCTTATCACAGAGGCTGTAGGACCAGGTGTCGTCAGCGAAAGAGACCATGCCGCCATCAAGCCATACGTCCCCGATCAAGGCTTCTTCCATAACAGTGCTAGAGCTGTTCTGGGCCCTCCTGTTCGAATGGCTTTTCCGTCTCTTGACGCTCCGACGGAACCGCTTGGAAAGTTTTTGGTTGAAATGGCAATGGGAAGATTTGACAGGCAGTTAGACGAGGGAGGTAGTGATATCACCACACTGAGCGGCGGCATGAGGGTTCTCAAGAACCCGGCCTTCCTGAGACTATCAGGACTGTCGTGAATATTTCTTTTGACATTGGATATAATACATGTAACATAGTAATAACATTGAGGCTTTTATATAGCCATGGGTATTTCCACTTTCAAATCAGGCACCCTGCCCAAACACCGCATCATAATAATTCCTTATCCTCTCACACTCATCCAAAAGAGAATGGTCACAATTAGCCTTGATAGCCTCCTCCCAAATGACCTTTTCAAGATCATAACCCGCCTTTTTCACAACCAGATTGTAATCTGGACCCCATATTCTCGACCACTCTTCCTTCTCCCCTTCTTTCGTTTCGGGGGTTATCTCATCTAGTAAGCTGTTGAGTCTTCTCGTGTCGAATTTTACTCTGTTTAGGTGGGCGAACATGGTTGTTGTGATGGGTATTTCTCGTTTTGTGGGTTGCTTTTGGTTGCTTTTCCAGTCGATTTCGGGATCTGCTTGCCATATTCCGCTTCCGTAGTGGATTTCTCCAGAGGTGAGCATCAGTGCGTTTTGCTTCACCCGCCAGAAGGGATTTCCGAGGACCACGGCTCCCTGTGTGAAGGTCTCCTTGTCGCCAGATCCCCATGCTCCTTGCGAGTGAAGTTGGTAGTAGTATTTCCCGTAAAAGTTGTAGTAGGCTGCCAACAAGAGACTATCGGCATGTCGTGCCTTGTCATACAGCATGATTCCAGACTCGGAGGCTCGCGAGTTCATGGTCCTGTTAGGCATCTGCGCCTCTGCAATCTCATAAAAGAGAGGTGATATCGTAGGTAGCCAAAAGTCGGGCCATACCACCAGACCATGGCTCTTGTAAGGTTCCACATCAAAAAGATAATCAGGTTTTCGAATAGGAAAAGCATCCGAGTCCAAGAAGAGAATATGCTGAAAGCTGGAAAAGATAAGAGCAAAAGCCTTGAACTCGAACTTTTCGAAATGCGGCGTAGTATAGTTTGCAGACTTTGGCAAGTGCAAAAAGTCATCCATGTTGAGACATTGTACATCCAACGAGGCAAGTGAAGTATTGCATAGCTTGCGCTCGTACTCGCTAGCAGAGTCCAGGAAAAGTTGTACGGGAAGTTTTGAACCGACATGGCGCAGCATCAGCACAGCTGTGGCTGCGATACCAAAGTTGGCGCCACTTGCGGTGATGACCACGCCACGCGTATCGCGGACAAACGGTAAATCGGGGGCGAGATATCGAAGACTCTGAACGTAATCGTGATGTGTCTGCTTTAATGACTCGTACTGTTCTGTAGGCAATTCGAGGACATCGATATCGATCTGGGCCTTGGTACCCATAGGACTGAATTGCTCCGGATCGAGAGGTTTCGGTGAGACAATCTCATCGCCCTTGGGCTCAGCCTTGTAAAGTTCATTCGACAATCGACTCCAGAAATCGGCCACCTGCGACGTAGGACCGGTGAACTGTGGCGATTCCGCGTCATATGTACTCGTCGTCGCATTGCTAGAGCTGGAAAGTTCAGGTTTGAACTTCGGTGCCGTGATTCTTTGATACGTATATGATAAATCCGAAGAAAATATCCAGAGTGAGAGGGCGAAAATGGTGGCGATGAGGATGGCGGTTAATTTGACGAGATGTCGTCGAGAGGCGAGGACGTTTGCCCATGCGGCGCTCTTGCTGTCTTCCAGAGGTAAAAACATGATGATATAAGAACAGTGAAAAAGAATGAATGCGTTATGTTTCAGAAGGTGTCGTCGGAGGTACCATTATACAATGTCGCTCGTGCGCCTAGAGGCGATTCCAAGACGGGCGCCAAGTGTCTTGGCGACCTTAAAAGAAATGTTTCAAAGAAAGAAAGAAAGATGGTGGTGCTTGGATAAAAACGAACGACGTGAGTCAATGTCTACAACTCAATAGCCGCCGTTCACCCAGATATTCATTTTTCTAGAATATTAAACAAAGATGAAGAAACAAAAAAAGGATGACATTTCTTTCTTATTGCTCATTTTTAGTAAAAAATCCTACGATCAACGATTTAGGGTCCGTGTCCCGCTTCCTTTCGTATTACATTACGCAAGCCCCCCCCAAGCCCGGGATCTCCCACATCACGACCCCCCTAGATAAGAAGTTTGGCACCAAACACGTCAAATGGCACAATTTCGAAGCGAGTGTTTCATGTATTCGCGTTCTCATGTCGGTCGAGTTTTCCACTTTCCGATTGATGAACTTGCCGTCCGTCTACCTCCCTTTGTTTACTCGCACAGCTCATGTTTTGATGACTCAGATGACGCAAGACTGCGTTCATGGCTGGACATGGAACTAAAAATGCCGCTTACCCGTCAGACAATATGCACGTTGGTTTACTGTGGAGGATTATAAAGGAGTGATGCGCTCTGACGGTTTGAGGCTGGTGAAACGGGGTCGCAGAGGGTGGCTGCATGGGGGATCATAGATGCCAAGATTTTGATGGTTTGTTGTTTACAGCGATTTTCCTTGTTTAAGATACGACAAAGCTGGGGAATACGTACAGCCGCAATATAAATTGTTTCATCTCAGAAGCTTTTTTGTTCTGGCCAACAGCTCAGCCACATGCACAATTTTTAGTCCATTATCCTTATCTGTGATCGATGTTTCCAAAACGTGGCCCCCAACACGAGTCCTCTCCCGCCTTCCACCAGCACCATTATTATCGCATGTTCGTATTTGTTTAATGAAACATCCCACCATGATTGTGATAGGACTCGATCGATTCTAGCCCAACACTCTCTTTGCTCTAATGGGAAGGATTCTGATCCGTCACAAGCCACGATGCGATCACTGGATGAGCCGAGGCACGCCTGTTATGGAGCTCTCTAATAGTTGCTAGCATTATTTATTCGACATCTGATCGCAAATTCCACAGGCATCCTTCTCGTATTGCAATGGCAATCATACGCGCCATCGAATCAGGGCGAGGGACTTCATCCATACCATGCGATCTACACGAGCTGAAACCCCACTCTCAAAACATGTCAAACATGAGAAACAACCTTGAAACAAACAACATGTGAACCAAAATAAATTATCGAGACCAGTACACACATCAAAGACCCCATCTAGTGAACCGACGCGAGAGAAATCTCATACAACTCCTTTGCCTTTTCCTCATCGTACGCCCACTCAGCATGACCAGCTTCAATCAAACTCTCACCTTTCCTCGGCTCACTGATCCTGTTTCGTTCCAAGTACTTCCCCCCTCGACCTTCAAGCTCCCGGCTGACAGCTGCCCAAACTGACGTAGACGCTCCTTGCTCCGGACTCATCATAGACCTGAGCGTAGTCATGACCCCAGACTTGAAGAAGGTCAGAGCATCGTGTAGGTTAGGCTTCTGGAGTCCTGTTTTGATGCCTCCGGGATGTACACTCCAGGCATGCAGACCTTGTGATCCGTAACGTCGTTCGATCTCGCTGGCCGTGTAGACGTTGGCCAGCTTGCTCTGTCCGTATGCCACAGAAGGCTCGTATTTCCTCTTCTCCCAGTTGAGGTCGCTAAAGTCCATGGGTGCGTTTCTATGCGCAGTCGACGACACAATGACAACGCGGGAGTGAAAGTCTGGGGTTGAGGATTCCAAGAGCATGGGTCTCAAAAGCTCGAACAAGAGAAAGTGAGAAAGATGGTTTGTACCCCAATGAAGTTCAAAGCCGTCCTTGGTTCTTCCCTCAGGAACGTGACGTATTCCAGCATTCTCGATCAGAATGTTGAGCTTGTTGGTCTTGGCTTTTACCTCAGCGACACAGGCACGCACACTATCGAATGACTCGAGATCGAGTTGAAGCAGATGAACTTGAACATAGTCGAGAACATCACCGAGCGCAGTTCTCGCCTTTTCCAGGTTGCGGGCCGTGACGAAGATGGTTGCACCTGTAGCCTTCATTGCTCGGGCCGTCTCGATGCCGAGTCCGGATGAGCAGCCGGTGATAAGGACGACCTTGTCGGTTAGGGATCCTTCTCTCTGCTCATCTTTTACGATTTGTAGAGCGGTGGGCCGTGCATCACCAGGACCGTTAGGGTTGAGGTGTGCAGCCGCGTATTTGGAGGTTGTTGATGTCATGCTTGCGTTGGGAGATGATGAAAATGGAGTCTTGTTCCTTGTTTGATGACGATAAAACGCGTGATTCTTAGTTGAAGATGAATTAAAGAACAACACAGCAAGGTCTATACTGATCTTTTATATCTCTTTTCTGGGGCCAGACCTCAATTATGTATGAGGCAAACTGGCCGGACTTGACGGAGTTATGCTGGGCTGGTGATCTTCAACATGGCCTGTGTAAGGTGTCAGCTCCTATTGCCTCTTGCGGTTAACCGTCATCAGGCGTTATGTACCCATGAATCAAGCCCTGTCGAAAGTAGGCACCAGTGAGCAAGATGAAAGTGGTTACGGATTTCTCAATGGAGGGTCAAGAGGAGATCCAAAGTAATTAAGAATTATCATCTCTATGATACACATCATACGCTAGATTTTGACGGTTAAAGGATTCTCGCCTCTGGACTCTCTCCACTTGTTTGCCGCGTTGACAACATCTTCGCATCCTATTAAGAGAAACCCCCATTTCTTGGCAAATGACTCGGTCACTTCCCAGCCCTCAGTGTCCCAAGGATCTGACCATGATATTATCCCAGACTCTCCGATCCAAGAATTTGCCGATTTTGCAGGTGTAATAGTATCGCTCTCGCCCGTTGGTAATGCAACAGGAGGCGGTTGACGCTCGTCACTGCACTCAGAGCCAACCATGGCAGCAGATTGCTCTTCATCCTCATCACTAGTAAGACAAAGACTCTCAAATGCCTCACCAACTAAATCCATCATAAAGACATCTTCATCGATATCATACTCTTGAAGTGCCAGTATCAGATTATCCCGTAGTTTTGGGGAAGGAAAGAGATCCACCCAACCAGGATGCGGAATTTGCTCTTGAAGGGGTGTCGGCATCAGAGACGCAGGGAGAGTGACCTCAACTTCGGCTCCGGGGGCAGGCAAGGTAAACACCCGGCAAACAGAGCAGAACCTTGTGGTTTCTAGGGGAATAACGGATAATATGAAGTAGTTTGTAAGGATTGCGCGGGATACGTTGAAGGCGATGACGTGGAGGAGTTGAGAGTCTCGAGTGAGAGGGAAGTAGACAGTAGATGAAACTGGAGCGGTGGCTGTATCTGCAACCACTTTGTGAGATGCGATACCCGTCTCATGTGGGTCAAAACTGGCTTCGTGTTCTCGTGCTTCGGTGAGTCTTTGACGCCGTCCTGGATGTACAAGCTGTCAGCAACGGATACCTAAAACGGAAAGGACAGTTGGATAACTTACGAGCCGCTCTCTTATTGATCCTATTCTGCCTCTTTCTCCTCTCTTTCGCATCACTAAGACCCGCCCATTCATCCTTCTCACCGAGAACCTGCACAGACAGGGTTAGCTTCAGTTACAGTGGAGCCATGCCAGGGTTCTTACCTCTTCGCGCATCGGCACAAGTCGAAAAGTCTGAAATGAGGCCATGACTACAGCATCAGATATGGGTAAAACTTACCCTCTTGATGGAAAAGAGTGAGTTTGATGGTGATGGCTGGGTGAATGGTGCATGTTTTAAAGGGTGCTGACGCGCTTTGCTTGAATCGGGGAATTTGGGCGTCCTGCAGACTGCTGACAGAACTAAGCCATTTTGGGCCTGGCTTCTGACAAGCTGAGATGATGAGATTTTGGAGCTTCATGCTGCTTCTGGTTCAATCATAGCGAGACGACTTATCGCTTCATTAAAGGATCTTGCGAATTATACGTGCCTCCTCAAATAAAGGTAACAACTTTTAAGTACCTACTCACCCTCGAACCCATGAATCGTACCAATCAGAGCAATCGCTAGGTCAAGTTCAAAATGCGCAACTACAAAGACAACTAAGGGAGGTAGTTCAATCTGGGTGCCAGGTGAAAGATTCAACCTTGAAGGAATATTTGTACTTTATAATTACCATTTTTCTTTCCCAAGGGGAAATTCTCTCTCGGCCGAGAATCCCAAAGACAGCAAGCGGGTCCTTCGACGCCCCTTCGTGTCCTTGTTTGAATAGGAAGGCCTTGCCGGGCGAGCATATACTACCGTGACCGCAAGTCAGGGAAAAATAAAGAAAAAAATCTTACTAGATTACTTACAACACCTCATTCCGAAAGTTTAACTTAGTTATGATTCTATATCTGAGATATGACGCAGCTCTCGAGAATCTTTTCTGCTGGGCAGAGGTCCATTCCACCAACCGACGAAGCACCAGCGGAGCAACCTTTGGCAATTGAGTCTCTGGATATCTCTTCGGATGACGAAGAGGAGGACTCTAGGCATGGCTGGGTCATTGTGGGATGTGTCTTTGCAATCAACACCGTCACATGGGGTACGAGAGACATCCGTAGGCTCTGCAGGTCCAACGACGCTCACCTTAAACAGGCATGAACACGACATATGGCGTCTACATATCCTACTACATCGCGCATGACTATTTTGAAGGCGCTACATACCTACGCTACGCATTCGTTGGTGGTCTCTCCGTCGCCTTTGCATGGTTCGCCGCCCCGTTGGTCAACTACCTCACAAAAGCCTTTGGTATCCGTGTACCCATGGCCGCAGGCGTCGTGGCTGTCTGTCTAGGCCAATGTCTTGCTGGAATTAGTAGAAAATTTGGAGCATTTCTGTTTTTCCAGGGACTTTTGTTTGGTTTGGGTAAGTTGAAACCTCGAATGTCTGAGCTGCGGATCGACTAACCTGGACTTAGGGCTCGGTCTGGTGAGTACACCATCATTTCAGAATACGAGTCCGAATACTAATTAGCAATTGTCGTAAAGACACAGGTACCATCTCAGCCAGTTTTGCCGCTTTGGTTTGACAAGCGTCTCAGTCTAGCTCAGGTAAGTGGACAATCCAATCAACAGCACTCAGTGACTCACGTCCGGCTGTAGGGTATTGCAACATGCGGTTCAGGATTCGGCGGCTTGATCTTTGCCAACACAACTCGCGCAGCTCTAGAAAGTATTGGGGTGAGATATACTCTCCTTCTTAATGGGTGCATATCTGCCGTTGTATTGGTACCGTCAATCATGTTCCTAGAGGACAAGGGCAAAAAGGTGGAGGCTCGGACAGAACCCCTTCAACTCCACTGGCTTTGGCATAAGAATTTCTTTTGGGTCTGGACCTGGGGTGCATTCGGCGGTACGAGATCTGTTAGTGTGACGCATGGGGCTTTGCTAATGGTGCTAGTGATGGGCTACTTTATCGCTCTTTACTCTAATGCATCGTATGCAACGGATGGATTGGGCCTTTCGCAGCAACAAGGTGCTGCCCTGCAGTCGATTCTTGCTGCAGGACAGGTCCTTGGTCGACCACTCGTTGGACAAGCACTTGATATGGCGGGACGCTTGAACATGGCCATCGCCGCCAACATCCTGGCTGCACTCAGTTGTCTGGTCATCTGGCTGCCCGCTAGATCATTTGCGGTCCTCGCCGTCTTCTCCATTATGCAAGGCGGGTTCGGTGGAACAATTCTCTGTGTCATAGCGCCAGTTGCCACTTCAGCAGTAGGGGTCATCGACGTTGGTTCTGCCTTGGCCATGTTCTGGTTGATGATGGTGTTGCCAGCTACCTTTGCCCAGCCTGCTGCTGTGGCTCTGATCGATTATTCACGACACACTTTGAAGAGGGAGGGGCCGGATGTTTATCAAGCGTCCATCATACTCTGCGGAGCATTATTTGCGTTGAGTGCTGCGATGCTCTGCGGTGGAAAGTTTGCGATTCAGGGAAACTTTAAGATTTTAAAGAAGACATAAAGGCGTTTAAAAAGTAGTTATTTGCGTGTTTATTAGGCATCTATCGCTATTCTAAAGGCTCGTTTAAAGACACGTAAAGCAGATCTAATTATTCCCAACTCCAAAAACCCAGTCATTCAGAACCTAGGACTCTACTGGTCGTTGGTGACATAGCACAGGATCCAGCCAAAGTCAACGGGGTTGGTAGAGACATGAGCAGGTTCCTTCTTCGTAAATCGCTCACTGCCAGTCTTGGAGGCATACTGGTTCAGATATCTTTGACACACAATGTTGTCGTCGGCAGGCTTGGGCGCGTCAGCGACATGATCAACACCTTCGACTCTGAGTTCGGTGATATGCATCCGGCTGAAGCGTGTGAGGCGGCCGAGCGGTACGAGGATGGTCTCCTTGGTTTGGTCTTTGCCGAAGCCATTTACGGCGATGACCTTGGCTGAGACGTGGTTGGGGACCATTGTACGCTTGAGCATCTCCATGGCGTCGGGAGGGAGGAAGCTTGCTGTTGCGGTGGAGGCGAGGGCAGCGGTGGCGGCGATGAGGGTGGCGAAATGCATGGTGATTGTTGTGAGGTGTTTGAGAGTGTTGCAGTTTTCGTTGTTCTTGTGGTGATGGATGTTGTTGTTGCTGATCGAGGTGGAGTTGTTGATGGAGCCTCGGATGATGGAGTGTAAAAGCGAGTGGATGATAAAGGGAATGTAGAGATAGAGATTAGGTATTAAGTTGCTTGAGACGATTGTGATGATGATAAAAAGTCATAAATCAACAGAGACTCTCACGCCTTTTCTACTCGATCAAATCGAGGCTCTCGTCAAGCATCTATCCATCCAACGCCTCGGGACCTTTTACGATCTAAATTTAGCCCACACCATCTTTCACAAGTCACAACCACTCAGTCTGTCACTTTCATCTCTCCACCAGATGCACCCTTCGTAACTGTACACGGTCGAGCCAATAATAGTCTCACGATCGTTCCACTTTCTGTTGGTCACAGCGGGAAAAAAATAAGCCTTCTTTACGAAAAAAAAAAAATGTGTCCCTGCCAAGGGATGAGGTCTAGAACGTCGAGGACAGGGGTTTGCAGATCCTCCCCGCAAATCAGGTCAGGATTTTGACCTGTTGGTCAGAGGAAATGCGAAGGATTGCTGCGATTCAACGTAACATTTCTCTGGTCTGGAACGTGGGTCCGATGTCATTTGGTGGTGGTTTTGCCAAAGGTGTAGGTAGGCAGCCGTAAAAAGTTCCCTCGGTTGGTGACATCAGATCAAAACAAGAGATCTCGTGCTCCAGTAGGCACATGGGGACCTTGCATTCAATAGTCTCGGCGAGATTCCTTGGCCTCTTGGCACTATTTTAAGCATTTGAGGTATCATGTCGGTGCGTTTTGCTTCGTCGAGATGGTCGGTAAGGCCGTCCCACGTGCAGCAGGATGCCGTCACTCAGACCTAGCACCTCGTCTATACGATCACATATCTTTGATGCCTGGCTTTCCGTACTCCGTACTTGTGCACGACCCAGGTCTTGAGGCTTAGTTTGTTCAGCCCTAGACTCCATTGATCCAACGGGCCGGACACTCGGGGAGACCGGCCCCGGTTTTGATCCGTGGATGCATATCAGCAGGTCGCTTATGGTGTGGATGTGTTTGACTGCATCTCGTAACTTTCATTCTTTCTTCTACATCCTCACATGCTCACTTGAGCCCCAAACAGTGTTCCGAAATACTGGACTTTACCACTTAGCACCTCTCACAGAAGTATGTACATCTTGCCCAAACTCATGCCTGTCCCGCATAGTTCTCACTGTTCATCAAACTAATCCCAACATCCCAATAGAAATTATTCAACCCTCCACTCCCATCCGCCGCCTGCACCCCGCCCTCCTCACCCGCAAGAAGACACCTTAGAGTCACCTCTTTATACGTTTCTCCCATCCAAAAAGCCAGATCAGATCTACACTTCTTGACTATAGCTTCCTTAAACTCCTTTGCTGACAAGCTTCCAGCCTTGACCTTTCCACCAGAGCCTGACTCTGCCACACGAGCGAGCGGTCTCCAGAAGCCGATCTCGACGAGTAAAAGTCCAAGGGCGTAGATGTCGTGCACCCTTTGATAGCGTGTTTGAGACTCTGGGTTTGTGTTTGGCGCTGTAGATCGAGACTTGAGACGTTGTCTGACATCGGGGTGTAAGTACACGGCCTCAAAGTCTTCTACTGGTGCTGAGATGGATAGTTCGGTTGGAGAATCGGGACGAGAGATGGCAAAGCCGCCGATGATGGGAGCTCCAAGATCGAAAGGCCTGACGTCGGTTGACGATGAATTTGTCGTCTCAGTTACCTCGTTCAGAAGAAAGGCAATGTGCAAGGAACTGAACCGTTCGTGATGCCATCGTGTGAGCAGAAACGTGTAGAATCCCATGACCAAGGTAGAAGCGAGCTCAAAGCGCTGATTAAGGCTTGGCAGAGGATAATTGACGCTTCTTCGGCTGGATGTCCTTTCATTCACACCTGGTCGCTGGCTTCCGGGTAGGATATCGTAAAGGGTGACAATGGTGGTGGTGGACGTGACGCTTGTCGGCAACGCTGATACCAATCCAAAGACCTTGGCGCTGCCATACTCGATGAATCCGAGAGATGGGAGGACCTGTAGGTGAGATAGTTCTCCAATCTGTTGTAGGGAATATGATATCTGTGACATTCGCGTGCGAGCAAGTTTGTAGACGTCGTAGTCGCCTTGTGGAAACGGTATCCATTCGATCATGACTCGACGAGGTTGAACTTCATCGGGAGAATAGTGGGCGATCGAGTATTGGCAGCCTGAAAGGACTTTGGCCGCATCTATTCCATCAAAGTGATTCATCTTGCGCTCCATTTTGTGAAGGATAACATCCAGATCTGCATCTGTAGCTGCACCATCCTTGAATCGTTGACGCAGTCTGATGAACTTAGCGCTCTGGCTCAAGACAGTGTTGCGGTTACTCGATAATCTCGAAATATCTCCAATATTATCGGAAGTATCCAATGCATATCCCGCGATACCGAGCTCCAAGATACTGTCTCGAAGGTTCTGTGGTAGGATGCTGTAAAGCGCGTTGTTCCAGTAGATCATGGATTCCAATAAACTGTCGAGGGTAGACTTGTCATTATCCTTCCAAGGGCTTGCATTGTGTTTGATCCGCGTGATCCAAGGTGTATGCTTCAAAAGGTCGTCGGCGAATTTCTTGAGACGCGTTCTTGACTTTGATGTCTCTTCTGACAAGTCAAGCGTCTGCCTCGGCTCCGGCGGCTGAGCCTGAAAAATCGTCAAGATACCATTTCGCTTCAGAACCTCTTCAATCTTTTCAAGAAGTTTGAGAATATTGACCGCGGCATCTGTGATGGGCTGTCCGAATTGTTTGTCCAGCGTGACCTGCAGTGCTGATGTTTGCGAAGGGACTCTTCGAACTGATTGTGGATGACCCGGTCGGAGTGCGAGATGCTCCAAAGCCGTCCACCATGTCTGAAAACGAAAGAATTCCATCTCAAGTTTGCACATCCAATCGGCGACATCATGTCCAAAGTCGTTAGCTTCGCGAATGGTGCGCCATACTTCAAAGCCCTTCTCAAACACGGCGACAAGGCCACCAAGGCCAATGATGAATGAGGGAATCTCTAGACCCGACATGTTCGCAAGGCAGATTTCACAGATGAAAAATGCAAGATGCAAGTTAGGCGTACAGAGTAGTATTCAAATAGGGGAGAGATTACGAATACCAAGACTGGGCTGACGAGTCTAGACCCGGATATTGATGCCGTACCCGATACCCCTCAATATTGAGCTGAAAAGAAGTGTGGCAGTGTTGAGACAGCGACACGCTTATATCTCAATGTGATTGGGTCAGAAAGTGATTAGGCATACAGTAGCAAACGCCGTGGCTGTAGCTTGTGACATGTTCCTGGTTTCAGCCCAGTTCCGTCGGACATTATTATAATATTTACCATCTTGAAGCCCCAAGTTGAGGCATTTACTGAAGGCTCTGTGTCTATCATCGCCATCATGGCAGATTTTCAATCCCTATCCATTTACACTGCCGCACCCTCAGCAACAGAACTCGTCAACCGTCCAGACAAGACTTTCGCCGTAAAAGGCCAAGCCGAGTTCCTCGCCGTCGCAATCGCTTTAGATGTGCCAATCCTCAGCGCCAACAACAATGTCATTGCAAGCATGAACACGCTCGCAGCAGGCGCGGGCGCCTCGTTTGCCGTTTTTGCTTCTTCTGAAGAGATGAAGTTGAATCCCGATGACGATTTTCTGAATCCCTCGCAGCAGGTGCAAAAGTTGTTTAATGAGGCCAAGTCGGGGGACAAGTTTCGTCGTTATGTCACAAAAAAGATTGTCACGGCACAAGGATTTGCTGATGATTCTCGACAACTTGCTGCTGCCATCAATGAGATTCGAATTCTCTCCGATGAGACGATTCGACAATGCGACTTTATCGTTTCTATGTTGGCCGTTTCTTGGAGCGAGTCTCCGAGTCTTGGACGATTCTGGCCCCAGGTTCTCCTCGAAGCTGCCGACGAGGGCACTCTAGCAGAGTATTTATCCGCCGTCGATATAGACTTTAAGAATCAGCTCGCCATAACCATGGAGATTGGACGCGGTCTACAGTTCCTCCACTCACAAGGCATAGTCCACGCCGACCTAAAACCAACAAACGTCCTCGTCTTCAGCAACGGCTTCAGCCAGGAGCAAGAAGAACTGTCAGGGAAGCTCGGAATAACTTCAGTTCGGGCGAAGCTTTGCGACTTTGGATACGCAGTCATTATCGACGACTATAAGCCAGAGAAGCTGTTTCAGGCGAGAATCGGTAGTTACCCTTGGATGGCGCCTGAGTTGGATGCTGAGGAAACTATTGAGTTGGAGAATCTTCACAAGACTGACATTTACTCTCTTGGGTTGCTTGCTGCTAGCATTTTTATGAATGGCAGCTTGCCTTTTGAGGGGATAACGCCGGATGAGGTGTCTGATATCAAGTCTAGGTTGAAAGAACATCCGGATGCGGCTGTTGCGACTGTGATGAAGAATATCAAGGGCAAAGCATCTCTTGACGAATACCAAGACGAGTACATTCAAGTTTTCCTCTCAGGAACATGTGTACCTTCCCAGGCGGACAGAGTGTCACTGTCTGCGATTCAAAGTTATCTCTTTCTGGGTATGATGCAACAGCTTGGGAAAGGAAAGCCGGCCATCCCGCTGGAGTGGTTTCCAGATCTACGCGAGGCGGGAGAGAGTTATCAGTGAGTTACTGATTCCGCTCTTCCAAGTCCCGAGCTAACATACCCAGTGATGCCCTACAAGCGCTTGAAAAGAAGCATTCAAAGTCGACCCAGGTATGCAAGTATAGCGCAGCTGATTATGTCGCACACTAACGAGCGCTTCAAGGGGGACGAAGAAGATCCCAATGTGCCGCAAATCCTCCTTGACCTCCGAAGAATGCGTGACGAAGTCATTTCCATTCAGATCGGCGACCCCGAGTTCGAAGAGACGCTGGCAAACGCCTTCCAGGATCACAGCCTGAAACCAGCAAAGGTTCGAAAGTTTAGAAAGGCTTGGAAGACTGATGACCACTTTGAGGAGAGTCAAGACTTTTTTGATCGGATGGATGAAGTGTTTGACCGAGCTATCCTCAAGACACCGGATGTGAGTTAAAGTATCATCTTGTGGTCGATGTTGTGTCTGATTCTTTCTAGTTTGCGTTTGAGCATACTTTGACTGCTGCTTTGATGCCACGTGTAGCTCGAAAAGAAGTCATCGAAGATCTCAAGGCAACGTGTGACTCCGACTACGTCGAGGATCCGGCTGCACCATTCCATCTGGCTGGTGCGTATTTTAACGGCCAGGTCGTTGATCCATCCGTCGATGCAGGTCTCAAGTATCTCGCAACTTCAGCCGTGCTGAAGAACCCGGAGGCTGTTTCCATGATTCTGAACGTCTTTGATGCTTGTGAGGCGGATCTTCCTGAGGATATTCGAGACGACTTGCTTGCGACGATAAAGACTTATGGGACGACGACATTTAGCGGTGCACAGGCAACTCTCTTTGATCATCCCATTCCAAGGCAGATCGAGCACCATGCCGTGCTCGGAAAGATTTGGTCCAAGAGATGGCCGGAGGAATACGAAAAATGGCTGACCACTGATCGGAGGATCCTCAACACCGTGTTTCCAGCCAACAATAATCCTCTGTACTTGAGAGCCGAGCCCAAGACTGGACAGCCAGAGTTTGACTTTGACAAGTTGACGACATTCAAAATGGGAGGCCCTGACAAACTTGATCCTGCAAAGAGAGTGGATTTTATGGAAGAAGTTACTCGGCTCGGTTGTCTTGAATCCTGCAGCGACTATGGCTTCACATTATTGCAAGTCGCTGTTGTCAAGGACGACATTGAAATGGTCAACATTCTGGTCATAGAGCTTGGAGCCTCTATCAACGCGCATGGGAACACCTACGGCTGGACTCCGTTGCTTCTCGCCTGCCACTGCGGCTACTTCGAAATGGCCAAGTGGTTAGTAGAGAATGGGGCAGATGCTACTATTCGAGAAGAACTCCACGGAGCAACCATTCTTCACTCCTTGCACCGATTCTCCAATCGCAAGGAATGCGAAGAGATTCTTGACATTGCTCTTTCTGCTGATATTGACATCAACACTCCCCTCAAGAATGGACTCACGCCACTTCACGCTACATTCTCTGGGTGGGATTACTCTGAAGGTGCTGCTGCGAGACTTCTCCTCGAGTATGGCGCAGATCCGACAAGACAGGCAGAAGAGTGGGATGGGCACTGGGGATTTGTAACCCCCATCACCCTGGCTGCCCAGACGCTCAACGTTGACTTGATACTCGAGATGATATCAGCAGCAGAGTCTTTCATCTCAATCGCCGGTCTTTCTGCACGTCGGCAACTCAGCCACGCCAAAGCACAAGCTTTCTCCGCCTTGACAACTAGGACTCGGTTTTACTACATGGCGACTGCAGGCCGTGGCTACATGAACAAGCTTGAAGCCACCATCTCGCTCCTCGCAGATAAAGATATGCGAGACATTGTAGATGAGCGACGAGCAGAGGATGAACGTGTCGTAGACACTTGCTTGGCGATGTCGATCCACAAGGCTCGGGGATTCTTTATCGAGGCACTTTTGAACATCTTTCCCGATACAAAGGTCGATGCTCCACTTGAAGGATTGTCAAGGACGTTTTTGCAGATTGCCATTGAACGGAGAGGTCTCGAAGCTATGCGAAGTTTGATCAAACACGGTGCAAATCTTCTTGCCAAGGACATTCGAGGTCGGAATGCTCTTCAAGTGGCAGCACATTACTTCCCGGCTGTGCTTCCGGAGTTGATCAAACTTGTGGAGGAGTTGCCACTTGAGAAACGCGGCGGCAAGAGCATTGAGGAGATTCTGGAGAGTCAAGACAAGTCTGGTCACACACTCTTTGCCCAACTTCTCCTAGAAGGCTACGATGATGAGAGGCGACTTGCAGAATCTCTCCGCGTAAAGTACAGCCTCCAACATGATTACAAAATGGAAGAGGATGGCGACAAGTGGATGACACTTGTCGGGTACATGGTTTCAGCGGCTGTTGCAGATGGTCTCATCCCGATCGAGCATGTGCGGTACTTGCTAGACTTGGATCCGACACCGGAATATGTTTGTGATTCTGAGGGGAGAACATTGCTTACTTTGGCAGTCCAAGGGTTCTCTGGCTGTAAGTGTCTCGATAACAATAACCTACATGTGCTAACCACATGGCAGCGCGAAACTCGTACGATCTGCCTTGTCATCAGATCACAGGGATGCTCTTGCAAACGTATCCCGAATACGACATCATCTTCACCCCTTCCAAAACACGACGCACTGTTCTGCACGTTGCAGCTTACTGGTCCAACAAGACAGCTCTCCAAATGATCAAAGACCACGTACAACGCAACTGTCCCGGAAAGTTAGTACCGTGGAACCTCATCGAAGGGGGAAACACTGTCTTGGACTTTGCGTCACTAGGCGTTCGGGAAAAGGCCCTACCGGCTTTGGGACCTGAAGGTAATAGGGTCGCTACGAGGTCGACGAAGAAGGCTGCGCTGGAGTGTTACAAATTCTTGAGGGAGAATGGGGCTTTGCATAACTGGGAGTTGCAGGGTACCATGGTAGCGTGAGTCGATTCCATAGTGACACTGGCGAGTTTATACTAACGGCTGAACTTAGAGCACGTCTACTCATATACAAGGTTGATTTTGTCAAGACTGGTCTCTTTATGAGAGTGGCGACAGAAAGACTTGGCCTTGGACCACCGGACTTGGACCTGGATGGTAAGCTTCCTTTCGAGAACCTTCTTCAAGTCTTCTCTTTCTTCTTTCATTACCGGCCTTTGAATTTTACGTCAAGTACGAAGCACTAAAATCTATCAGGAATTGTCGAGGTTGCAGACACATGCAGCCCAGGCGCAAGACTTATCCGCCTGCCCGTAGTCCAACTCGCCTGGCGATACAACAACTTTTTCCTGAGATTCTACTCTGTCCGTGTATCATCTCAAGCCCCAGAAGGCTTTGACCAATTTGAACGCTGGTTTGAGAAGAGAATGACCAAAGACGATCCCCGATTCTACGAGAGTCTCGATCTACCCCCAGGGCTATGTAGGTCGCTTCTATCCTGTTCTAGCTCCTAGAGTTTAACTAATGGTTACTGTTAGATCCTTACAAGACTCTCACCTACAAGCACGCTGTGCCTCATACAAATGAAAAGGTCGAGTGGACCAGAACTGGGCGGATCTGGACTGAAGAGGAGTGTGATGAATTGCGGGCTAGTTTTTCGGCGTTGTGGGATGTCTTTTTTGGGGAGAATGAACGGGAATTTCTTGAGAAGCTAAATGGATGAGCGACAATGGCCTGATGGAGAAGAGTATTAGCTGCCAAAACAACCCTCGATCTAGGATATCCTCTTAAGCATTAGCAATCATGTCAGGCTCATCGGTGTGCTAACAGGTAAATTCATGTTGGTTGTTAGTTGTTGGAAGGAGTGAGATTAAGGTAATAAATCCGGGGCTGTTAGCAAGAAAAGTGGCACCAGACGGCGTTACCGGTCCAATAGAAATGGCTTGGATAAAAACAACCGTAAACCTGAAACTTGGGCTAATCAACCCCTGTATTAACCAACACATATTATCAACTCCCACCCGCCGAAGCCAAACTCTCATCATTCCCTCTTTACTCTTCCAACTTATTCTCTACAACCACTTCTTGGCCAAAAATGCCTTCCACAGTCGTCACATCACTTCTCTGGCCCGCAGGCGACAATATCAGCATCAAGGGCGAGGTCTTTGAAGCCGAAGCCACGGGGACAGTGTACTTCCTCCGAGGTTGCAAGCCGAGCGATCCCGCATGCGAATATCAAACAGCATTCCTCGAACTAGGTCCTTGGGCCAGCGAGACTCTACCAGCAGGCGCCGCCGAAACGGGCGTTTACAGCGTAGATGGAACCGTCGACCACACCGTCTACACGAGCGTGTGCGACATGAGTCGGTCCGTGATTGAAAAGTGTACAGTCTCGAAACAGTCTGGCTTCGGTGATTCTACGGAATATACTATTACCCGGACAAAGGGGGAGACAAGAGACGAGTTTACTCTTTTGTACCATGCTGTCACTCTTACTGGCGGGGTGGAGAAACTTGCTTCTGCGTCGACGGCCGTTGCATCCACCAAGGCTACTTCTACCGGCGAGGCTTCCTCAACCAACGAAGCTTCTTCTACCGACGAGACTTCTTCTACGGGTGATGCTTCTTCTGTCACCGACGCCAGCTCTGGCAGCGCAACAGACAGTTCCAGCACCCAAACCGAGATGGAGACGGCGAGCAGCGAGACCACCAGCACCACAGAGACGCCTATTCCCACCGAGACGGCATCGGCTGGGTCCCCGCCTCTGGTTCGCGCATTTGCTGCTTTGGCTGTGGCTGGAATGGCTGCCGCATTGGTGGTTTGAGGGAAGCATTGGGGGATGGTGTGGGAGCGGGAATCTATTTAATGTATTTTCTCGGCTTTTAGTTCGCTGGAGGGGCCTTTTAGAGACGGAAATGACGACATGTTGGTAATGTTTTCTGTTAAGTGCACCGAATAGTGCGTCACTGTTGATAATGGCTATTTACGTCCGTTAACTACTTGCCTGTCACACCTGTCTTTCACGATATTCTATGGTTCATAAGCGGTTTTCGTGCTCGTGATCCTTCAATGTGAAAAGGTTGCATACCAGAGGGCGTGTATAACTCGTTGAGCATCAAGTCTGTTCTATTGGCTTGGCATCCTCTATAATTCAACTCTAGGATATCGCAGCTAACTGTGAGAAAACTGCCTTGTCGCCTAGTTACCATGCTGACACGGCGAATGAATTCCAAGGTGCGTTTTGAGCATTCGGTCCAGCGGCAGCTCAGCCTGAAAGGCCAGGACTACGCTGACGGCGTAGTCCTAGCCATCATCTCCCTCTATCAAGGCCACTGTAACAGCGAGAAAATAGAACATGCCTCCTAAGAGTAACATTGGTCTCGGGCACCCTATCGCTCAATACTCTCCGAAGCTGTGTCTCTTCCTCGCTCAATACCCAGCGCCTGGGGACTTTAACTCAGCGGTGCCCAGTAATACTACTGGTATATCTTCTGCGGTAGAGCTAAAGAGGTAACTGCTGTAGGGATGTGTGGCAGTGTCAACGAATGAGACGCCACCTACGACAGAGGGTGGTGGTAATTGCCCTTGGCGACGTGGGCTTTTCAGCCTTGATGTCTTTCAAGGCAGAGTCCGTTGCTAAGATGGGGCAGCCTGTGAACGTGTATCTCCCTCACCGGGCTGGTGCTTTGATCTGCTACCTGCTCAATCTGCCTTGCTGTGTAGACAGAAGAGCGTCTTGGATACAACAGAGGGATTCTCTCGGTTGGTTAGCGTTCCTAACATCCATGTTTTACCGCCCAACCATCGACTCTTGTTTTGGTCACTGACACTCTGACGAGTTCAAGAGGAAAGTATTTGGCGTGATGAGAATATCTCAGCCGTCCTAGCTACAGCTCTTTCGACGTTAAAATCGCGCCTGGCAGCAAACAGGCAGGTTATGACTGTGGCGTCTCTTTCCTGTGCTCCTGATGCCCCTCAAGCTTGTACATCCATTTGTGGTCTTGTAATTGGTAGTCAATCAGCGCTGCCATGGCTTTCAGGCTTGTTCAGCCCAAGAGCCTTGGAGGGCCGGAATAGACGACAGTTGGGCTGCTTTTTAACCCTTGGCGTGCGTTTCCGCCTCCCATTTCCCATTTAAAAGTCAGCAAGTCACAGAGCTGAATGCAGGTGTGGTAGCCTTTTGTCTCGCCACGTCATAGCTTGGCCGGGCGTGGCTGGCTGTTCCTCTGCACAAGTGGTCTGATTCTACTTTCCGTGTTGTGCCTTCTTACGCGGCGGGCTCATCATGTAAATTGCACTTTTCGCCCGCTTGGAGACAAGACTGCCACCTTACACTGCCACCCCACACTAAGGTTATGCCCCGGGCGACAATTACCCTCCCTGCACTGCTCTTCAATGCTTGGAGGTCCTTGGGCACTAATGGGTACGCATGGGTATTAAATCGAGGAATCTCCCCTACAAAATCGTCCCTTCTAGTTAGCTACTCCATACCTACTCCGTACCCAACCTTGGATCGACTCCACTACCTCTGATGATCCCTTCTTCATTCGTATTGACCCATAATATAACCTAGCGGTTATGGATCCTGTCACTGCGTTTAGCCTAGCAGGAACAATTCTCCAATTTCTTGACTCTGGCACCAGATTCGCGTTCGTGGCTCATCGATTGTACAGGTCCGGGGCAGATGCTGTAGTTGAATACGGCGATGTTAGGGACATCAACGATAGTCTCAGTGTTATACTTCCAGAGTTGCAGGGGACATCTAGCGACAGCGACAGTGAGAGAAGTCTTGGACAGCTTGCCTGTGATTGCGGCAAAGTTGCTAATGAATTGCGGGACATTCTTAACAAAGTCGGAGGCGCAGGAACTGGCCGGAAGAGAGATGCGCTCAAGGCTGCGTTCCGATTGATCTATAAAGAAGACGACATCAAGGCCCTTCAAGACCGACTGTCTTCTTTCCGAAGCCAACTAAACTTGCATCTTCTCTTTTCAATACGGTGAGTGAATCCCTACGCGTCAAACTCGACCCTGAACCTGAAATCGCGTTGTCTAATACGATCTACTAGTGAGCACGTGTCGAAATCCGCCAAAGACCAGGAGGAATGTCTCCAGAAATTAGGTGTTGTGGAGGACCTGACAGAGCATATCGGAGGAATCTCTGCGTCCATTCTCCACTATCTGGTTTACAGAGTGAACCGACCTGAAAAGTATTCTGATGATATCGAGCTACTCCAGAGAGACCTTACCAAGGTAATATACAAGGTTGAAGGAGACAAAAACGAGGGTTGCCGGCCACCCAACATCCAATTGACTCAATCCGCCAGCCAGCAAGCAAAGTCTCTGTTCCTTACCAGCCTTCAGTATGACGAAATGATTGATCGAGAAAGTCGAACCTCAACAGCCCACGAGTCTACATTTCTATGGGTGTTCCGAGATAGCAACGTCCGGAATGACCATCGTCCTGCGATGAGGTGGTCAAGTTTGCGAGAGTGGCTAGAGACGGAGAACCAACTTTATTGGATTACTGGCAAGGCTGGATCCGGAAAATCGACCCTGATGAAGTTCCTGTGCTCTTCAACGGCCCGGGAAGTCCCGGGAGACAAACCTCAAGACAGTACGAGCAGGGACCTATGTAAAGAACAACAGTCTCGATGCCGGCCCTATCTAGAAAAATGGGCCGGCACATCAAAGCTTCTTGTTGCGTCCTTCTACTTCTGGAACTCGGGAACCAACCTCCAAATGACGCAAGCTGGCCTTTTACGTACCCTGCTTCATCAGATTGTGGCACAACGTCCCGAGATTTTACCCAATCTGGCCCCGAAGCAATGGGAATCTTGCTACCTCTTTGGTCAGCGCCCTGAGCATTGGTCCACGCAAGATCTTCGTGGTATGCTTTTCCAAGCGGTCAAACTTCTTACACACGACACGAAAATCTGCTTCTTCGTTGACGGATTGGACGAATTTGATGGTAGTCACGACGAGTTGATTTCGTTGACCAAGAGCCTCATTGGAGATAGTCGCAACGTCAAAGTCTGTGTTGCAAGTCGTCCCTGGAACGTGTTTTGGGATGCGTTTGGGCAAGCTCCAAACCTCAGACTTGAAGATCTCACATTCGATGACATCAAGAACTTTGTCAAGTCAAGGTTTGATTCCGATACTGTCTTCCTGAATATTGGGCGAAGGTATCCTGTGTTTGCCGACCAGTTGATGGATAACATTGTGGTCAAGGCTTCGGGGGTCTTTCTATGGGTTGACCTCGTTGTCACATCCTTACTGGCCGGGATGCGAGTGGGAGACAGGATTAAAGACCTTCAAAGAAGGCTCGACGACCTCCCAAATGAGCTGACAAATCTATACGAGAAGATATTGCACAGCTTGGATCCCTTCTACCTCGACCACGCTGCGCAGTATTTCACTTTGGTTGAAAGCGCAGAGACACCCCTCACTATTCTACAGTTCTCATTCGCCGACGAGGAATCGGCCAAGTCTGCTGTTGAAATGAAGATTGGTCGCCTCTCCGACGGTGAGATCGATCTTCGGATAGAAGACATGAACCGTCGGCTCAACAGTCGGTGCAAAGGTTTCTTGGAGGTTGAGAGAGGACTCCAGGGTCTTCAAGCCAACTTGATGCGTCGCCCATCTCAGCTCACGGTCCAATATCTACACCGGACAGTACGAGACTTCATCAAGTCCGCCAAAGCACAGGAATTTCTACAGTCCTCTACGAACTCCAATTTTGATCCATCGATGCAGCTCTGCATTGCGCATCTGATGGACATGAAGAATTGGAGTGGTAGGCAAGACGACCTCCACATACTGGACAGACAAGACGAAGAGTCTCCCTCGAATCTTACCGTCATTGAATGTCTGAGACAAGCCTCGCGCGTTGCAAAGACGAATGAAGGGGCAATGATACAGGTGTTGGATGAACTAAAGAGTGTCATCAGTCGACTAGACTACAAGGAACATCTTGCAAACGAAGACAAGATCCGCTATCAGGCCATAGATTCGACTACAGCCAACCCAAGGGAGTTTTCTTCCTCTGGTTCGATCAGCTTGCAGCTCTGGAACCACGGAAGAAAGAGATATAAAAATCTCATGACACCCACTTTGGATGGATCATTTCTATCACTTGCTTGCGTTCATGGTGTCGTTCCTTACGTCAGAGCGAGAGCAGAGCGGGGTGGCCTCATCCGGAGGTCTCAGCACGACGGGCAATCTTGGCCATTGCTGCTAGATGCTCTTTCCCACGATGTGCCTCAGTCCAGAATGGTAGAATGCCTATTGGATGCTGGCGCAGATCCAAACTTCAAAGTTTCCTACGTTGACTCGCAGACTCCTTGGAAAGTAGCTTTGACCAGAGTCTCACTATTCTATACCCTGAATGAACTAGATGGCGATGAGAAGCATGTGATAGCAGTGGAGGAGTGGGAGAAGACATTGGAATTGTTACGTATGAGGGGAGGAGGAGGGAAAATGGTCGATACACCAGAACATCGGCGCACGGGTCTGTCTGGACGGATCTTACGAGAAGTGGAGGAGGAGACTGGAGCCACAAGACCAAAGGAGCAAACAACACTTCTAGAACGGTGGTTTAATATGTAGAGCACTCTAGTTTACTGTTCCTTGAGGAGCCCGGCCTCGGTCCGAAGATGACTCTGGTGTTTCGGATTTTAAGCCTACCGAGTGAAAGCTTGAGGCCCAATTTACCGTCTTCTGAACCTAAAGAGCCGAAGATACATGCTGCTA
This sequence comes from Fusarium floridanum, assembly GCA_003947005.1. Taxonomy (NCBI): domain Eukaryota; kingdom Fungi; phylum Ascomycota; class Sordariomycetes; order Hypocreales; family Nectriaceae; genus Fusarium; species Fusarium floridanum. Next base: position 88,444 of record NKCL01000022.1, on the reverse strand, counting down.
TTAACACAGTATCCGCCCTCTCATCTAGCCTTGCTGTATTCGGGGCAACGTCCTAGTCGGCTTCTTCTTGCAACCTAGCCTCACCGACCTCAAGGCCATGGCACCAGACACTACGGTAGCCGATGGGCCAACCGCCTTCCTGATGATGGGCCTCCTCCTTCGCTGGGAGAGAATTTGACATGATTCTGCGGAGTGGAGGCATTGCACATCTTGTTCTGGCCGGCATGAGCACAAGCGGAGTGGTTTTGTCCACGGCTAGGGAGGTGGCGGACAAAGGCTTCAAGGTGATAGTGTTGAAGGACTTTTGTGTTGATGGACATGACGAGGCTTATAGAGTCTTGCCTAAGAAGGTGTTCCCGATGACGGCAAACGCTTTAAACGGTGACGAGTGGCTGGAGAGTCTTAGAGCCTAAGCTCATGTATACACAGGGATTTGCTCAAGACCTAGAGCTAAAGCGAAGGTTACTTGTTGTCTATATGCGTCTTCCTTCAAGAGCTATGCCCATTTTCACCTTATTTCCTCAACGAACGCCGAGCAAAAAGAGGCAATTCTTCATCTGCGTTCGTTTGCTGGTAATGCTATCACTAGCTTAATATCACAGAGCCTCCAATGATAGTCTTTACTCCTAGTTATTTTAAAGCATAACTTTTTCTTGGATACCTCGGAGCCATAGGGGACTCCGGTAAAGTTCGACTCTCTTCAAGCAGGATACTTACGCCATATACGCAATCTAGTGCCTCAACCTGATAGACAACGGAATCACATGAACACGCAAGAGTCTCTGCAGGAATGATTTGATGCATACCAGTATCAGCTTGCAACTATGCCTTATGCAACAGCCGTAGCACATTATCACCGCCTTCTCGCGACAAAGGGAGTTTTTAAATCGCTTCTTCCACGTCTGACCCATAAATGCTCCTCCTTGATGTCTGGATATATTGGCACACCTCCAGCCAGTCTAGAAGCATCACACATCAAAGCCGTGCTAAACTACGTAACCGATAAGCACCATAGCCTCTGTCCATCGAGCCAGGGCTTGAGTATACCTTGCCATAGCTTCATGTAAGCAGGTTGCTACGAAACCGGCCAGAGCCTCCGCTTAATTCTTGCTACCTTGCTTCCAATATCCTTGTTGGAACTTCGGTTCCACCAAGAGACAGGCCTCCCCCAACTGTCGGCGTTGAATCCACATGCCGCGCGGCACGGAATAGTACGTATGTGTCTACTTCGGTAGGGATTGCCGAATCTTGCTTGCTAATCTCTCTTTGGAGAACACTGACGCATAAAGACGAACAGTCTGGACCCGTGTTAGGATAGAAGAAACATGGGATCGTTAGTAATCAACTGCGCCTTCGCTTGGCTTTATAAATCACCAGCAAACCTCTACAAGTATGACGTAGAATGGTTAATTCTTACCATATTAAATGCCGAGCACCGAGGCCGACGCGCGGGGTTAATAGGCTTCGAGAGTGATCGTACACCTCCTGACCCCGTTGAATTCCAAGACGAGGTAAGTTACCCAGAAACAACGGAAGGCTAACTTTTCTAAGCTTAGTTCCTTGCTCGTTCTCCAGCCCCGCCAAAGCTCTCACGGCTGATAAACGCCAATATTCACGATTAGGATTAGCAATCAACGAAACGGCCTGAATCTACAGCTTGTATAGGTAAATACAAGAAGGAGCACGATGATATAAAGAGCCAACACTGTACCCATGAAATCAACTGCCAGCAACACCATTCCTACGTCAAAAAAAAAAAAAAAACCCTCAAGACAGACACGCATCATTATATTCACCCCATTCCACAATGACTCTGAAGCTCTACGGCCACCCGGCTTCCTTGTGCACCCGCCGTGTTCTACTCATTTTGGCAGAGAAAGGTATCGAGTATGAATTTGTGAATGTTGATTTCATGACCGGGGAACAAAAGGTTATCTTTTCCAGTGTACCCAGTTTAGTCACGCTCTAATCGTGTCATTAGCGGGCGCCCTATGAAGAGAGAATGCCGTTTGGACAGATTCCGGCCCTCCAAGATGGTTCGCTCCGTCTTTATGGTAAGTACTTTCTTGGATGGCCACAGTCCAAGTCTGACTTTACTGCAGAGTCTAGAGCGATCGGTCGTTACCTTGCCTCCAAATACCGCAGCCAGGGAATCGACCTCCTGCCTCCTGTTGATGATACCCAAGGTTGGGCCCATTTCGAGCAGTTCGCTTCCGTGGAATACTCTCAGTTCTATGATGCCGCCGTCCAAGTTTTGTGGTTGAAGTTCTTCAATCCGTAAGTGGTGCCTGAATACATGTCAGGACACAACAGTCTTTCTAACATTCATGACAGGGCTTTTGGCATACCTTCGGATGAGACTGCGACTAAGGCTGATGTCGAAAAGCTCCACGCTAAACTTGACGTCCTGGATAAGATCCTATCCAAGCAGAGCTATCTCGGTGGTCCCGGCTTTACTATCGTGGATACATTCTACATGCCAGCCGTGAATTCTCTTTATAAGGCTGGTGAGGGGCCCGCGTTTGAACAGCGTAAGAACCTTGGCACTTGGTGGAATAAGGTGTCCAGCAGGGAATCTTGGAAGAAGGTGAGCGAGAACTAAGCGGGATTAAGAAGCAAGAAGCAGATATATAAGTTAGTGAAGGCGATTGGGATGTGTTATCGGAGGACGACCTTACTGGCCACTCAATGTACAATAGAAAACACTACTCGCCAACTTTGGATCAGAACTTCAGTGACTTTGGTTACATGAATTTAAGTCAGCCTTAACCTATGCGTGCTTTGCAGCTCGTTTAGTTAACCAGCCAGCCCTGGTTTCCCCTAAACTCTGGTCCCGCTAACCATGACAATTCTGCGATTTCCCCCCTAATAAACAGTTATAAGCGGACGGACTGCCTAATAAAACAAAGAGAGGGGTTACTTATGTAGATAAATTGCGGGGCTGTGTAGTAGAAGCGATAAGCTGGCTGGCTGGACAAGATGATCACCCCGGGATAAATCCAAACTGAAACCGTTAGTTTTGAGTCACCGTACGCAGCTGAAACATTATCAAGTTAGTAGAAACAATATTGCGTGTCTCGTACCTGAATGACGTCTAACCAAGGATTTAAAATGAGGTTGCGATAAATATAACCACAGCAAGAGGCTCAGCCACACTGGCAAATTACAGGAACACACCTCGCTAAGCCAGACTTCTAAAAATGGGTATACATCTCACCAACTTTCCCTATCGATCTACAAACAGTTGAGGCATGGTGATAACATGTCGACATTCACCTGCCATTTGAGGCGATATGAGTGATTGCGAACTAGTTGCCATTGGAGGATTGGGATGATGAGCAATCTTGTAATCTTAACCGTTGTTGCATCATTAAACCCCTCCTTCATGGGATTGAGTGATGGATTGATGATTAAAAGACGAGTTCCCCAAGAAGTAGCCCTCTTGTTTCCAACGATCATACGAGCAAGCCTACTTTAATATGTCTCAGAACGAAATGTAAGCCATCATGCTGAGAATTTCAGCTTCCGTGAACCCGATTATTCTAACAAGGATGAAGCAAAGTCGACGTCTTGGTTATTGGAGCCGGACCAACTGGTCTCGGTGCTGCCAAGCGCCTCCAGCATCTGGTATTTGAACCTGCCCTGCATGAAACTGTGGAGTTGGGGTTAACATCTCCTCGCAGAACAGTGCATCTTGGTTAATCGTTGACTCCAATGAAACCCCGGGTGGTCTCGCCTCTACCGATACTACTCCTGAAGGCTTTGTAAGTATACTTTATGCCCCAAGGCGGTTTGAAGCTCACACATGTAGCTATTTGATGTTGGTGGTCACGTCATCTTCTCCCACTACAAGTACTTTGACGACTGCCTCAACGAGGCCCTGCCAGACTCTCAAGACTGGTACGAGCACCAGCGCATCTCATATGTGCGCTACCAGGGCCTCTGGGTCCCATATCCCTTCCAGAACAACATCGCGGTGCTTCCCAAGGAAGAGCAGGCCAGATGTCTTGGTAGTCTGATCGATGCTGCTCTCGAAGCCCGTGGGAGGGCTCCGTCTGATAAACCCGGCAACTTTGATGAGTGGAACATTAGAAACGTTGGAGAGCGCTTGAACGAGATCTTTATGCGTCCTTACAACTTTAAAGTCTGGGCCATTCCTACGACCAAGGTATGGTTCCATTGCCAAAGGCTATGCATGTTTCACTGAGTGCTGACATGTTTCCTCTCGCCAGATGAATGCTACATGGGTTGGAGAGAGAGTTGCCGCTCCCAATCTCAAGCTACTCACCACCAATGCCATCCTCGGTAAGGTGGCCGGTGGCTGGGGTCCCAATGCGACTTTCCGTTTTCCGGCCAAGGGAGGCACTGGCGGTATCTGGACGGCCGTCGCTGACACCCTTGACAAGGAAAAGACTCGATTTGGAAACCGTGGGGGTGTAGTCAGGCTGGATGCTGACTCGAAGACGGCCCATCTCAAAGACGGTATGTTTTGTTCATGACTCAGAAACTCTGGCTGATTAGATTTTTCTAGGAACCACCGCCAAGTACGGGGCTCTCATTTCCACTATGGCCATTGATCACCTTGCCGAGACAATGGGCGATGAGAAGCTTCAACAGTTGGCCAAGCCGCTTTACTACTCTTCCACAAACGTCATTGGTATTGGCATTCGTGGAAAGCGCCCTGAGCGTATTGGTGATAAATGCTGGGTAAGCCACTTGTGCACATTTCCATTCAAGCTCAGATTTGTTTGATAGTACCTGGATAATGGATTAACGCAATGTAGCTGTACTTCCCTGAAGACAACTGTCCCTTTTACCGAGCCACCATCTTCTCCAACTACTCCCCGTTCAACCAGCCCAGTGAAGAAGTCAAACTTCCCACCAAGCAATTTGCGAATGGAGAAGTGCCTGCCTCATCTGAGCCAACGTCTGGCCCCTACTGGTCCATCATGCTCGAAGTCTCTGAGTCCTCACACAAGCCTGTCAACCAAGAGAGTCTGCTTGAAGAAACCATCAAGGGTCTCATCAACACAGACCTTCTAAAGCCCGAGGATGAGATTGTGAGCACCTACATCCGACGATTCGACCATGGATATCCTACCCCTACTCTTGAGAGAGATGATGCGTTGAAAGAAGTCCAGCCTTATCTTTACGGCAAGAGCATTCTCTCTCGAGGACGGTTTGGGGCTTGGAAGTATGAGGTTGGAAACCAAGATCACAGGTAATTCACTCATTTGCATGCTTTCCAATGTCTGAATTCTAATTGCCTTCTTTCTAGCTTTATGCAAGGTGTCGAAAGTGTTGACCATCTCCTTTCCGGCAGCGTGGAGCTTACAATGTCGTACCCAGATTTTGTCAACACTCGTGCCAACACTGAACGTCGTCTTGCTGGACTGCAAGGAATTCAAATCTAGGTATCGGTAAGCTATCTAGAGTTAGGGGGATATGGCAACATGTGAAAATGGGGGACTTTATTTCTTGGCCTTGCCTGACCTCAGGCATTCTTCTGTTTCTGCTTCTATTGTCCAATATTGGGATATTCTTTAAATATTGTCACATAAGGGATACCGCTAGTCGAACTTGTGAAAATATTTATTCTCGTATCGTCCTTCTTTATCGGATTAAAACCCTCACGTAAAGCTGTGTCAAGCTCCTTAATTCCGATGTGGTTTTCACCTTGAATCGCCCAAGTCTGTCAACCAGAGACTGACCTGGAACTTTCCACACGATACGGGGTTTATCGCACGTGGTAGCCAAGAACTGTGCATGCTACTCCCCCCCAGCACCTTTAACCTTGAGCATCACCCCCTCGTGCTAAGCTCATCTTCTCCACCCCGTAAGGAACTGATAAGCCCTAGGCTTTCTTGGGATTTTGCTATGGTGAAAATGGCTCGATAAAGGTCATCTACGGAAATACAATGGCTCGGTAACGATGACAGCTACAGAGGCAATATATCTCAAATTTCTTTTCAGTCCTTGATAAGACTGGCAAGTCTATCATGGTGCCTACTTGGTACACCTTAATCCAAGACTCGCTCCCTTTGTCATGTTATTGGGGCCAAGCAAGAGCCTTGAGCCGAGATTTTAAATCGAAAAGATGACCTAGGGTGTACGTCGGTTGACTCTACCGATGTCCTAGAGGCCTCATCCCGACCATGATTCCAAGAGTGGTGTCTAAAGATCACCAAGCGACATAACAATGGTAAGACTGTCCCACATATGATAACAAAACCACGGGAAGTATCGCATATACGGTGGGCCTCGGGTGTATCTTTGTCTATCGCGTTGCATTTCCCCATGTTGTGACGTAGTCGCCAAGACCTAACAGCTTACAGGATAGGATAGCTAAATGGTTAGTGACCTGACAAAAGTGAATCCTACTGTCACCTACCGAAAAGGGCATATGTGAAGCCCCATGTACGACTGGTGATTTCAAAAGTTCCCGAAGAGCGACGAGCGGGGAACCCTGCCACAAGTTTGCAGAGATACGGCGTGTCAAGCCGACGTGAATCTACGGACGTCGGTCCCGATCAAAAACACGGTTTACCGTGCCGATATAGCAATAGGTTACGGTATCACGCTTGAGTGGACTGAGTATAAGTTGAAGCCAGCCCCGAAGGTTGTGGCTGAAGCTAAATATCCCAGCACCAACTCTATCGGATAAAAACTTGACTCCTTCTTATCCTCGCCTACAATCGGTTACACCAAAATGGCTTTGGCAGCTCTAGGAGGCAATGCCGTAGGCTCATGGGCATCACTAGGGATAGCTCTTACTGGCGACTCCCTCAACATGTCCATGGCCGACCACGTCATCCGTGTCCAAGCAGATCTCGGCGAATTGGGAGAATTCTACAATATTGACATTGCCCCACGACGTTACGAAGCTCTGGAAAACTATCACGAAAATGAGCTGGAACTTCTTACCAAGATCGACTTTGACGGGCTTGATCAGGAGGGCAAGGTGGACTACATCATGCTCCGAACCTTTCACACGCGGCAACTCAACAACTTGGATCTTCAAAAGGCCTCGCAAGAGAAATTCTATCCTCTCTTGCCTTTTGCAGATGATCTAGTGGGACTTCTTGAAGCCCGTCAAGATGTTGAGCCCATGAAAGCGAAAGAGACTGCCAAGAGTCTCAATGAGATTACAAAGTCCATCTCAGAGGTTCAGACAAAGGTTGAGGGTGGTGAATTCAACGTGACTGAGACGACCGGATATCTGGCTTCAAAAGCTATCAAAGGTCTGCTTGAGCATTTTGCAGAATGGTTCACCTTTTACTCGACTTACGATCCCCTGTTCGACTTTTGGGTCACAACACCCTGGCAAACCGCAAACTCTACGCTGAGCGCATACCTGACAGTTGTGGAGACGAAATTGGCCGGCATGAATCAAAAGGATGGAAAAGACGCCATCATCGGAGAACCCATAGGCCGCAAAGGTTTAGAAGTCGAGCTTGAGGCTGAAATGATCCCGTATACGCCCGAGGAGCTCATCGAGATTGGTAACCAGGAGTTTGAGTGGTGCGAGAAGGAGATGATCAAGCAGTCCGAGGCTATGGGATACGGAAAGGACTGGAAGAAGGCTCTCGACCATGTCAAGAATGACTACATGGACCCTGGCAAGCAGACAGAGCTGGTGCGCGAGCTAGTTGTCGAGGGAAGCTTGTTCGTCACTGAGCGTGACCTTGTCACTGTTCCTCCGCTGGCAAACTCAACCTGGCGCATGTCCATGATCGAAGCCGAACGTCAAAAGGTGTCTCCCTTCTTCCTCGGTGGACCAACCATCCAAGTGTCGTACCCGGTAGTGTCGATGGAGCACGACCTGAAGTTGATGGTGATGCGGGGGAACAATAAGCACTTTGCACGTGCCACGGCGTTCCACGAGATGTTCCCAGGGCATCGCCTTCAGCTTTACATGGCAGACAGATACAACTCCCACAGGCGATACATTTTTGACACTCCATTCTTCGTTGAGGGCTGGGCTCTGTACTGGGAGATGCTCTTCTACTCGAGGGACGACTTCCACCACTCGCCAGAGGGTAGAATCGGAGCTCTCTGGTGGCGGATGCACCGGTGCCTACGCATCATCTTCTCGCTCAAGTTCCACCTCGGAGAGATGACGGCACAGGAAGCAGTCGACCTCTTGGTTGATAGGATCGCCCACGAGAGGAGCAACGCCGAAGGCGAGGTGAGACGATCAGTCGAGGGAAGCTACTCGCCGCTCTACCAGGCTGGGTACATGCTTGGTGCCCTCCAGCTGTGGAAGCTGAGGGAGATGGTGGTGGACACAAAGGAGGTCTCAGAGAAGGAATATCATGATGCTATCTTGAAGACGGGGATGCTGCCTATCGAGATGGTCAAGGCCTTGATCACTGGCGATGAGCTGTCACGGGACTTTAAGCCTGAGTGGAAGTTCTATGACTTTGATTGAGGAGGTATCTAGGACTATGGATATAAGATTAGCTCTATGAGAAAGAGGAAATGAAAGGAAATCTATTCTAAGAAACGATCTTTAGCCTTGGCTATCCCGTGCTTCGACTATGACAAAGAACGATCTTGTAGCTCGGTAATTTCGGCTTCAACTATAACAAAGAACACATTTCCAATGTATCATAGCATCATATGCTAATGCTAACACAATAGCCTATTCTAAGAAACCCATCGAGTCAATCTAGTGCAGGCGGTACAACTGAGACCTGCATCCCACACCTTATCCCGCTTTCGCTTTGTTAGAGACTCGCAGCTGGGCTGGCTCACTTCGCCCCCCCTCCCGCCGGACAAGTTGTCAATGCAACCTTGACCTTTGTTAGAAAGAAGTTTCACATGCCAAAGCAAAGCCAGGAATTCGTCTGTTATGGCCATAGCTATATAGGAGGGCTATGAAACGGGCTAGCCTAGAGGGTGGTCATCGGGCGCCGCATCACACTCCCTCGTCTACCGCGATCAACTTGGCCTGGTGAGGCCGCGCAAGGTGGACCAACAAAGCGAGTCACACTTTAGAGTTCCCACTGACCACCGCCACTGGGCTTTATCAGTCAACAGGTAAGCAGGGGTAGAGACTGAAATAGAAACAGGCCGGGAGAAGACCGTTATGGTACTTGCAATTATTGGATAGGGTCCGCAGTACAAACGGAATGTACTCAATGAATTGAGGTGGTGGCTGAGTGCGCGTTCGGTTGCTCGCAAGAGGACAAAGAAACATGAACTGGTCTCCAGAAAATCAGATATATTAGCTCTCCCCCTCCGTCTTTCACCTGGCAAATCCTCCTTCACTTCATCCTACTTGGAACCAAGAAACAGCTAAAGCTACCACATTATCTGAAAGATGGAACAAAACGCCACCTACCCGCCTGAGCATCAGGGAGACAAAGCCCGGGCCAAGTCTCGACGAGAGAGAGGCTTCGATACGGAATCACCCTTGACCCAGGGTCTGACCTTCTCCGAACTATGTCTTTGGGAAGATTTCTTTGATGGTGCAAAAGGCGCAAAGAGATGCATCCAACGCTATCTGGAGCACATGGAAAACATCAAAAAGGTCGATTCCATTACCTGCGACCCTCCATCTACCTTTGAAGACCGGTCCCTCCCAGCTCAGGCTTTGGACGGCCATTCTTGCTCAAGGTCGTTCCTAGGCGTCTGGATTAACCACGAAAGAAAAATGATGAAGACTTGTGCAATCAACGCCGTCTACCACCTCGAACAGATGAAAGATTCTCTCCATGGCATAGAGAGGTCCTACAAACCCCCTCGTAACATTTTCGGGCCCAATGAGCCTCTATGGTTAGTCTGGTTGTCTCGTTCCCCAGCGAGCGTAGCTAACCTATTGCTAGGGCAGTCATATTTTTCATCTCAGCGGCGATAATCCCTTTCAAGCTTGTGGCCGCGCTCGTAGGGGCATCCGCTGCAATGCATGCCGCTATGATGTCGCTTCTCCCTATTTGCTATTGGTTTGACAAGTGTAACCTCGCCTTTCTTCACCAACAGATAGAAGCTCTCATACGCGTTATAGAGGAGGGAAAGCTTAGCAAGAAGCAAGGGGAAAATCTAAACTCGTGGCACATGATGGCCCGCTCAGTTATGATGGGCCGTGGTAGAGATTGGGAAAGGAACCGTTTGATTAGTTTTTTTCTGTTTGACGCGCTTATATTTGTGGGTGCAATGGTGATTTTCTCTTGTGGTTTTTTTGGAGGTCAATTTGTTATTGCTCTTAGGTAGCCAACGATGTATGGATTGAACCATGACTACTCTATCATGACTGGCAGTGAACCAAGGGCCAATAGTGCCAACCTAGCCTCGTCTCCGCTAATCACGCGTTGTCTTACGGATATTCCAATGCGATATTGTCGGATCTGCCTCCTTCCTTCCTTGACACCCTCAATTGTTAGAATGGCCAGGCCCTTGATGACCTGCAACTAATCATCCTCGGGTGCCAAGGCAGAGAGAAAATCTCACGAGTTTGACCAAGTGTCCATGCTGATAATCTAAGGAAAGACTTCTATAAAAAACGCGCTATGAAACCTGATTAAAGAGAGACATGTTCTAGGAGACCCCATTCCAAGAGGCCAGCTCTAGGAAACCCAGTCGTTGTCAATGCCGCTCCCGGGCGACCTTGCCAGCACAGCGACGCAACCTCCCACCAAGATTCCAACCTTGAACCCGATGCTCAATCCTCTTGACAATCCATAGGTTCGCCTCCGTCTGGACTAGCTGACGCCATCGTCGTCTCCAGGAACTCTTTTATTCCTGCATCTTTCCTGACGAGATCTCGCACCTTCTCAAGATCCTCATAGGAACGTCTAAACTCTTTCAGGCTCTTCAGAGCAAACTTGTGAGAATACTCTTCACCTTTGATGTGCGTGACATCAATGCCAAGACCCTCGAGTGTCTCGACACCCTTGGGCTTCGCCAGCAAAGGGAAAGGCATCCCCAGAGCCTGGTTGCAAAAGAGAATACCAAGTGCAAACTGAGCGTTCCGCAGGGCTATCTCGAAATTGGCGATTTTGTCTTGAACTATCAATGGAAGCAAAAGGGTCAGCATACTTGCATCTTTCATCAGCATGTGGGGATGGGCATACACTCATTGATGTTCTTCTTTCCGCCAAAGAACTCCGAAATCTTAATTACTCCCCCGATAAAGGCTCCGACAAGGAAGATGGCGGTCTTCGGATCGGTGGAAGCGTAAATGTAGGGGATAGCGGGAATAAAACTGAGGACAGCACCGGCTACCATCACAGGTCGAGGGTCCTTGGCTTTCTTCTCATGGTTCTTAACGAGCTTTTCGATGATCGATTGGGAGCATTTCTGATACACCGAAAACTGAGAAACGGCAACTCGAATTTGAGCGAGGTTGGCGTAGAAGGTGCCGCCGCTGACATCTGGGTAGGTAAATCTCTGTTAGCTCCCGCACGGCGCACGATGAGTTTCGGGAACGCTTACACTTTTGACCAGACAAGTCATCGAAACACGGCTTGATGTGCTTTGAGAACCGTTGAACATCCTCAAACGCCGCCAAGGATCTGTTCCAGTCTTCCACTACTCCCTCGGGCACTGCACTACCCTGTCCTCTCGTGTTAGGGTCGCCACAAGCCACCAGGTCAAAGTCTTACCTGTGAAGAGGACAGCTTGCTCAGGATAGTATCCTTAAGAGCAGTCCAGTCGCCGGCATTTCTCATCTTCTCGACCTCCAGTGCCTGGCAGGGTATCTCCACCATGAGAGACAACCTAAAGGTGATTTAGCTGTGGAACAAAGACAAAGAAAGGGCCTTGCGGATCTCACGTGTCAAAGATCACGTTGTGGTCAAGCAAAGGATTGCTTTTTATATAGCCGTGACTTTGCATGGTCAACGGCCGTAGCAGCACCACGCGCAGGAACATGGCCACGACGTCTTCCGTGAGGGTTTCGCCGACTGGGTACATGTTGGCGATGTGGGCTGAGGTATGGAATAGCTCGTCCGCGTATCGTTTGACGACGTCGGCGAAGAAGCGGCACAGCTGAACTGCGGCTTCGGCGAAATTGCAACGGGAGGTCGGTCGGTACTTGAAGTCGACCTAAAAGGATCCGTAACACGGTGGATTAGTTGGATCTGAAGATAGAAAGCAAGTAGTGGATGGGCCCAGAAGTATACGATTCATGTACACGGCCTCGGATATCCGCAACTCACCTCAACGGGCACAAGCCCATCGCCCCAGCAACGCCCAGTCAACACCTGAGGCGAGTGTACCTTCCATGGCTCTATGTTAAAGGCTTGCATGAAGTCTAGAAGGTCGTCATTTCCAGGTGCAGGTGCGAAGCTTCTGTCATGCCAAAACTGTAGGCGGATTGTGGGTTGGGTAGGCATCTTCGACTTGTCCATGTAGGCCATAGGAAAGAGTTGGCTAAGTAGACGTGATGAGTATGAAGACTCCAGATGAGGGGGAAGACGACGAGAGGAAGCGAAGAAAGAGGGAGCTTTAATAACATAACATTGGGTTCGGTCGACGATGGAGCTGGCCGAACCAACGGTCGGGCATGTCGCCCCTGGATTTGCATCATCATGGACTACCGCTTCGTGAAACTAGGCAGAAAATGACAGCTGGAGAGCATGTTTTCCTCAGCTCGGAATATGACAGCCACAACTGGACGTGTTCGTCTTGAGCCCATGGTGATAGAGGTGTCGTTGCTGCCACGACGTCAGGGAGGCCATGTTTCTGTTGAAACTGGGGATGCGACAGACCAGAGCCGGACAGTTGACGCCAGCCCAAATCATTGGCCCAGACTTCTAATCAGAAAGGGTCCGTGCCCATTGGGCAATAAATGGCTGTGGTGGCTGAGCGAACCTGGTCATCCGTTTGTCGGATGGGGGAACAAAGAAAAGGTTGAGGTCTCGCATTCAGGGTCTTTGGTCTTCCCCTCTTCAGCATTCCCGCTCAAAACATCCATCCTCTTCTTTCACCACCAAAATCCCTTCTTTACCAGCTCAGAAGCAAGATGGAACAAGATCTCACCCCCCAGCCTGGTCAAGAACTTGACGTCACGGACGAGGTTGACCGACAGGTTAACAACTCCGGGCGGCCTGCCCCCGAAGACGCTGAAACCCCCATCTTCATCGACCGCGGTCGTCTTTGGAACTTCTTCTTTGGCTATTCCATATCTGTACGGAGAGATCTAGAAGATTATCTAGACATCCTACATGCAATCCAGGAAGCCTCACCCCCCGGCTCCGCAATTACCAACGCACCTTGGAGCAACAGATGGGCCCAGTTCCTCCGCTCCAGCCTCAGATGGCTCAGAGGCGAGCCAGTGGTCAGAGATCCTGACGTCAGGCCAGACAGAATGATGCTCAAGATCAACAAGGACATGGCCATCAGCAATCTTGGCCATATGCTCGACTTTCTGGAGATTGCCAAGTTGCTCCCTAAACCCTCCAAGCCACCGCTTTCGCTCCCTTGGACCCTATGGTAAGCCTGCATACTCCCATCAATAGACTGTTGGGTCCCGACTCACGCTAGGTAGGATAGCCGGATGCTCCGCTTTATCGACTGTGGCTTCTCAGGGGTTTGTTTCCCATCTCTTGAGGCACGGCGCGATTTTGGGCGCCATGAAACTCCTGAGGCCCCTAGCTTGGGACCTTTTTCTTGATTACAACTTGAACCGCATTGAGAAGGAGTTGCAGGGATTGAAGAGAGAATTTGAGAACGGGACAATCAGCGAGAAGAACCGCAAGGCCATGGACTCGTGGCATATGGAGGTTCGCTCGTTTGTCCGCTGATGTATTTTACCTGCATAAGATTTATGGCCTTTGAGTATTTCATTTTTTCGGGCGCGTCGGCTGGACTTGTGTGTGTGTGTGTGTGTGTTTGTTTGGAGGGTTTAGCTTGATTGGTGAACATGGGCAAGGCACATTTCACTCATTCCCGTCTCGACCCAGCAAACCGGGAAAGTTTAGTGGGGTATCTCACCCCTTGTTAGATTTTAATTTCATTTTCATGATTTGTTATCCCGCCGAAGAGGCTGGCTCTGGCTGATGGCAGTGCGTTCAACATGTCGTAACCACGGAGTTGTCTTTTCTTTTGCCAGTTTGCCAAGTCAATACGGTACGGGGTACTGCATTAGCGTTTCAAATGAATACAACAAAAGTAAACATTCTAGGACTCTCTAGCAAGCCGGGCGTCTCATTTCCGGTGCAGGACGGGAGTGACAGTTGCTTGGATCACGGCCCCCTGTCAATCTTGCCCCATGGCTTTTTTGAGCCGTCTTGTCAGCTCGAACCGCCCCGACACAAAATCATGTCCTACTAAATGCCGGTGGCGTTGAAGACAACCGGGCAACTCCCCGGAACTAGGACAGTGGCATGAACTTGCTCCTGAAAATGGGCTGGCTGGCAGGTTGGGGTCATGAAGATGCTTACTTTTTCTTAACTTTAACTGTGTCGCACAGCAGCCACCTAAATGGCTGTGGCTTGGCCAACTCATGGCTAAGATGGTGACGACATCCGTGGCTCCAACACCCCCAACTTCTGGTCAGAAGGGATATTATTGTCGTGATGCATTCACATTTACTACCGTAGAATCTCAATAAACATATACCTACGTCAGGGTGGAGGCGCTACGACCTCCTTATGAGCTCCTCTGCTCATTGGACAACAGGTCGGATCTTTCTTTACCACGAACGACCGCCTGTGATCTGTGCCTCAGCTTCTCCACTCGCCCGTGCGTGTGTACGGAGTTTTTACGGTGGTGTTCCAGTGGACAAGCAAAACATCCCTGCAGGAGACAACATGGGTCGGTCTGACAGGGAAAGCTTCTAGAACCACAACAAGCAAGGCTGAGCAGCACTACCTACTCTTGACGTTTAGAATGATCCCAGTGTACCGCACTGACCCAGCAAACTGTCAAAACACCCATGGTGGGGTTTCCACCCCCTTGTTAGCTCCTCCTTCAAGGCCTTTGATTTGCTATCCCGCAGAGAGGTCTTGATGGCTTGCTCACTCGTTTTGCGGCAGCAGCTGCTGCCATCGTGAGGCTTTTGGCCAAACAGGAGGCCATAACAGGGGTATGTAGACCACCAACAGGTTTTGTTGATTTTTGGTGAGTCGATATGGTGTTTTCCAGGAAAGAAGGGAACCAAAAATATTGCTTTGACGTTCATTGACCCACCTCATTAGGGAGCCTCAATGAGACTTACCCTGGACGTGGAGAGAGGTACACCCTGTGAGATGTTGAATAAACAACTCTCCGTCCAACTCGGTTTGGCAACGTATAAGGTGAAGCAGACATGATTACCTGTCAAGAAGAAAAATCCTTCAATAATACAGACAACAGTAGAAGCAGTTGTCTCAATTATCCGTTCCCTTCCCTTCCGCAATTCAATCATCTTACCTTCACGGCAACGTGATCCATAAATTGTTAGTCGGGCCCTGGTAAAATCCGCTCGGGCATCGTCAGCGAAGAAGTGGGGCCTTTGCCGGACATTAGAAACACCCGAGACAACCATTTCCCCCCCCAGTCAGCCCAGCTTCGCCAAGACATAAACGGGGGGAGCTGGGTGAAACATCCAAGTTAGCCTGGGCTGTCATTCTCCACATGTACGTTATTACCTGTCATTCCCAAAGACGTGGACAAACTCCCGGACCACGTTTTTCTACGCCCAAGATTACCAGCCAGCCGTCGCAATGTCAACGACAACGCCCGCGTCGGAACCCAGCCGCCCCCGGCCAAAGTCTCAACGAATCCTGGCCTGCATCCTCTGCCAGCAGCGCAAGGTCAAGTGCGACCGACGCTTCCCCTGTGCAAACTGCGTCAGACACCAGGTCCAGTGTGTCCCGGCCACGCAGACCCGCCCCCGGAGGAGGAGGTTTCCCGAGAGGGAGCTGCTGGACAGGCTCCGGAAGTACGAGGACCTTCTCCGCCGGAACAAGGTCAAGTTCGAGCCGCTTCACAAGGACCCAGGTTCTGGAGAGCAGGAGTCTCCTGAAGGTAGTTATGGTTCGGATCATGAGCAGCTAGAAGCTGTGGGAGTGAATACGCCATCTTCTTCCACCACCAAGTCTGAGAGTACATACGAAGCCAAGTATGTCTATTTACTTGTCTTGACTACCCTGTACCTGTCTCGTTTGTTTTAATTACTAATCCTATCTAGAAACATTTGGCAGGCCATGGCCCAAGGGGTAAGCTTCCGTTCCCACACCTGAAGTTCTGTTGATGCTCATGAATAGTCACGTGACCCAAACCATGACGTGCGGGAGGTCATATTCCGAAACGCTTGGGATCAAACCTTTGGCAATGATGATAACATTCTATTCGGTTCTCGTCAATCATCAGTTGACCTTTCGACCCTCCACCCAGAGCCTGTCCACATCTTCAGACTATGGCAGGCTTACCTCGACAATGTCAACCCGTTGCTCAAGGTTACTCACACCCCGAGTCTCCAGGGCCGCATTATTGAAGCCGCCAGTAATCTGAAAAACGTCAACCCGACAATGGAGGCTCTCATGTTTGGAATATACTGCATGGCAATATTGAGCCTTGCTCCCGAAGACTGCCAATCTCACTTCCACCTGTCAAAACCGGATCTGTTGACCAAATTCCAATTCGGCTGCCAACAGGCTCTACTGAATAGCGCCTTCTTGAGGACTGAAGATCGAGATTGTTTAACAGCTTTGTTCCTATACTTGGTCCGCTTACCGAATTCTCTTGTTGCTTACTTACACTGACAAGGTGTAGCATTCAAGTCGCTCTGGCGCCCATCCCCGATCCGTCTCCACCATATTGGCTGTCGCCATACGGATCGCCGAGCGAATGGGCATCCAAACTGAAGCAATCAATGCGAGATACACAGTTCTTGAAGCTGAAATGCGCCGGAGACTCTGGTGGTCCCTCATGCTCTTCGATGCCCGCATGAGCGGCCTGAGTGATCACAAGCCCATGATCCTGGCACCGACATGGGACTGCGCCATTCCCCTCAACGTCAGCGACTCGGATTTACGAGAAGAGACTAAGGAGCCGCCGCCAGCTCGGACAGGTGTCAGCGAGGCCTTCTTTGCTGTGGTGCGTAGTGAGCTCGGCGAGTCCATCCGTCATACTCGTTTTCACCTCGACTTTACCAACCCTGCTCTCAAGACCATTGCCAAGGAGTTACCGGACGGCGGGAACTTGGACGCCCTCGAGAGGATGGTTGAGGAGAAGTATCTTAAATTCTGCGACCAGGAGAATGCGCTTCAGTACATGACCATGTGGACCACGAGAGCGCAACTGTCAAACTGCCGTCTACTGGAGAATTACTCAAGACACCTAGACTCGGTAGACAAGCAAGGTGGAGAACCAGGCAGTCCCGCCATTTCCCACGCCCTACGGTGGCTCGAGTGCGATACAAAAATCGCAAGCTCTCCGCTGACAAAGGGGTACATCTGGTTCACCCAACTATACTTTCCATTTCCTGCCTATATCCGCATCGCCCAAGACTTGAAAGCTCAACCTCTCGGTAGTGAATACGAGCGTGCGTGGGAGATCATGAGCGACAACTACGATGCTCGCTTTGGCATTGAAGTTGGAGTATACAATCCCGTCTTCATCCCCTTTAGCAACTTTATTCTCCATGCCTGGGGTATTTGCGAGGAAGCTTCCAAGGAATCGGGAAAGCCGATGGCTCTACCTAGGATTGTAACCCGCATCAGACAGACCTTGGAAGCACTGAGCAAAAATGCCAATAGTGAGCCAGACACCACCAGCATGGACGACGAGGACCTGTCCGTACACGCACCGGCAGGGTTTGGAGACCCTAGTATGTTGTTTGGCATGGGACCGGGTGGTCACGCTGGAGTCAACTCGATCATGTACAATAATATGCGTGGGCAGCCTCCGTTTGCGGTTGATTCGCATCATTTGGACTGGACTTCGATGGACTGGAGTCTTGGGGGAGGACGAGGTTGGTAAAAATGACTCGGAGAATTTTCCTACCTGGCATTGAATCAAAGCAGAAGATAGAGACAAGGTGTTTGACCAGGGGGTAATGATTCAAGGAATGTAGATGATCATAACCCGTTGGTGTTGGAATTGGATACTATGTAACATGGTCGATAGAAAGGTGTGTTCTATAGCCTATAACTTACATCGTTGATCGATTATTGTGATAAGATGTCCTCCTGGATATATTTATTTCATATCTTGCGATACATCATTTTAAACCACCCTTCTCTCAAGATACACGTCTGCCACTCTCTTTCTACCTCAAGCCATCATACCTACGTAGTACAAGAATAAAGTGATGTCAAACCCTATTACGCTTTAGGACTAGCATCTCCTCAAATGTCGGCACTTGATTTGCCTAAATCTCATTCGCCACCCGGATCTCCTGCTTCTTGCCAACTCCGCTTCTCACCAACCTCTCAGAGCACGCTCTGCAAGACAGTTATGCCTATTCAGGGCTTAGTCGTTTCCTGGGGCCGGCCCGTAGATAGGTACCCATCTTTTTTTTTTGTGCTGACAATTTCGCCTTGGCGTCGTCAACGAAAGTCTATGATGGCGCAAAGGGGGGGCGGCATAAAACCCGCCTAGCCGCCGGTGGATTAAAAATCCCGCATCACTTGCATCCCTTTTTTACCTGTGATTCAATATGGGAAGCATTCAGCAGGATAGAGGTAGGGTTTTCTTGTTAAGCATTAGATGGAATTGCCGCTGATCGTTTCTAGTTTGGGCCACCTTGGTCACAAATCTTGACTATCTCCCTGGCGTTTTGACGTTGGAGTACTGTCTGCGTCGTGTTGGGACAGAGTATCCTTTCATCGTGCTTTACACAGAGGCTTTTCCCGATGATGGCCGTGAGGCGCTTAAGAGCAGGGGCATTGCCATGGCAAAGGTCCCTGAACTCGCTCCCTCAAATCCCCAAGACTACGGCAACGATGCTCGCTTCAAAGACACTTGGACCAAACTTGCCGTCTTTTCCCTGACAGATTTTGAGCGCATCGTACTTCTTGACTCGGATATGCTGGTGCTTCGGAATATGGACGAATTGATGGACCTGCACCTTGATCACCCGTCAGTGAGCGCAGATGCGGAAGCCAGCAAGCGAGTCTTTGCATCTAGCCACGCCTGCGTCTGCAACCCTCTCAAGAGGCCTCATTATCCTGCCAACTGGGTCCCCGAGAACTGCGCTTTCAGCTCTCAGCACCACGATGCAGACTCGGCCCAGCACAGCGGCGCCAGCTCTTCTTCAGGCTTGGGAAAGCTAAACAGCGGGCTACTGGTTGTCAACCCATCCGAAACTCTGTACAGAGACATTGTCTCACGCATCGATTCCCACGGCACCGAGTATCAATTCCCCGACCAGGATCTTCTGGCAGACCTATACCGCGAACGTTGGGTGCCTCTTCCTTACGTGTACAACGCGCTCAAGACGATGCGTGAAAGCCACGTGCACGGCGAAATTTGGCGGGATGATAAAGTCAAGAACGTACACTACATACTCAGCCCCAAGCCTTGGAATGAGCTGGATTCAGAGGGGAATTGGCGTGGCGAGAAGGAGATTCACAAGTGGTGGGTTGATGCGAATGATGAAAGAATTGCTGCTGAAAGGAAAGTTGGTATCGTTTAAAATAGAGATTGATATTGGATAGAAGCACAAAAATCTACTCAGCGATGGTACAGCATACTGATTATGTGAGGGTTATATCTAGGTCTCAGTGATTAGAGCCTTGATGATTGATTTGAAGTTGATACTCCGTGAAACCCAAGAGTTGAGATGATGGGGAGATTTTCGGGTTGATTAGATTGTGCAATAGTACACCAAACCATATTTAGGCTAGTTTATCCAACCCACAGATGACAATTCAAAAGGTCAATAAGGAGATGATGCCTGTGTTTCAGTTACACGGCATATCATATATCATCGAATGCCAATAACTCGTCCCACTGCCAATTCCCATCAGCTGGAACATCAAACATATCAGCCTCAAGTCCTTCCAGGGAAAGATCCAAAAATGAATTAGCAGGCTCCATCCCAAACATGTTTTGCACATTTTCCGTCCCAGGCACAGAGTCGCGCTTGGCACTTGTCCCGCACCACCATGCGGATCTACCTTTTGCATCTCGCGCACGTAGCGAGCCTTGGCCATGAGCCTATGGATAGGCCTCCATAGATTTCCCTTCTTACCGGGCTGCTGCTTCATGTTCCACCGGTCATGGACGAGGTTGACCAGTTCCCAGGCCCGGTCACACTCTGCAGACGGTGGACGGGAGCATATCTCTGATAGGACGAGGGCCACCGCCTGCCACTGAATGTGTGTTTTGGAGTGCCATGTCCAATGCGCAATATCCTTGCTGGTGAGAATTTTGACAGACATCTCGAGGACTTCAATCGAGGTTGAAAAGAGCTGATCGCGGAGAGTCGTGTCGAGGCTTCTCTTGTCTCGTGCTGGGTAGTGAACGACAAGCCACCACCTCGCTAGAATGAGCCGAGTGACTGTCGAAACGAGAAACAAGAACGGAACTGACGTATCACAGTATCTTAAATAACCCTCTTCAAGTCGCTTTCTGAGAAGAGATGGCTCTGCTTGACGGTCTACGGCTAACATGCCACTTTCAGAAGACCCTGGTACTCGCATGCTCGGAGGTGCGTAGGCCACCTTCCACCCAGACCGAAGGGCCTCGCATCGAATCAGACAGAAAGTCATTTCTGTAGCACCTTCATGCTCTGGCGGGGGGTCTTTCGTCTGAGCATTGATGTCGCAGTCATTGATGTTTAGCGGAGGCTTTGTGTCGAAAGAAGATCCGCGAGCGACAGGTTCGTAACCGTGAAACTCGGATGATCGTATATCGATCAGGCAAATGTGCCACCATAGACGTCGACGGAGCTCAACTTCTAGAGGTTTGAGTCCGAAAACGGCTCCATCACGATGGAGACCCATGGCTTGAGCGATGTGGAATGCGAGAGATGTCAGAGACCAAGTTGTGCGAGACTCATCTTCATTGCGCAGGGCAGAAAGAAAGAGAACTACTGCCTGCAAGAGAGTCATGCTCTGAGTGCAGAGAAAGTTTGCTCGAGCCATGGCCTGTTCAAACGCAAAGCGATACTCGTCTAGTGCGCTCGTGCGAGTAAGACCGGTGATAGTCTCACATTGGTCTTCGTCCATGCTGATGACGGCCGAGTAGTAAATGGAAAACAGCAAAGCCTCTATGTTTCTGTCCAGAGAGTCCGAGACGACGGCATCCCAGTACATGCGTCTCATGGTGGGCATGTGGAATAAGTGCACCAGAGGAACCACGTTTTCACTAAACAGCCTGAAGAGGGTGACTGATTGTGGAAGAGGAGGGTGGAATGACTTGAGCGAGTGAGAAAGGGATCTGAATCCGAGGAGAGCGCCGCTGGTTCCTGGTGATGGGCCCGTTGCAGACTCGGCAACCTCTGTAGGTGGGTAGTCTTCGTCCTCGGATACGGACTCGTGTAGCATATCGCGAAGTTCTTCGATCTGAGGCGGTTTGTGAGTAGTCAATACAACCATCTTCAATAGCCTCATACCTCGTTTCCTAGATTTGTCCAGAGAATGTTGCTGACATAGTAACTCCTAGTATCGTCAATCATCAAACGACCCAGTTGGGTCTCAATGGGCGTATCAACGCCTGCATTGCTTTCGCTAGAATCCTTTATCGGATCCAAGAAAGGAGATGGAACTGAATCGGAAGCATCAAGAGTTTCCTTGGTAGTAGACAGACTGTTCAAGTCTCGTTCCCCTTTGAGACTGGCGATGGTTGACTCTAATCTGTGTAAGCGGTCCAGGAGGGGACCGTCTAATTGGGTACGAGGCTTCTTAGCGGCTCTACCTCGACCGGTCGGGAAGACGCATTCCAATTTGGACCGGACACAGTGACAGCAAGGATGTTGGCGATCACATTTGATCTTTCGTTGGCGGCAGTGGATGCAGCTTCGAGGACGGGCTGAACATGCTGGGATGTGACTATTGGGGTTGGGAGGTCAGAATTTGAGTCTGGCGTGGCCTCGAAAGAGGCAGCCGGGGTCGATGATGAAGCCATTGAAGTGTCGGTTATATCGATCGTAGGGTGGAAGATATGGGTTGGAGGGAGATTAGGCCTTCAACTTGAGCCCCTGAGATTTTCATCTCTGCCGCTGTTGGCTCGGCCGCATAAGCTTATGCGAGGCCGAGGCCGAAAAGGGGATGACGTCATTAGCTCAACCACATTAACTACGTCTTAACCCACGACGCCAGGGGTAACAGTTGAATGTTTATCTTTAGTCGGCTAGAGTGGGCAAGGCTATGAGGACGGACTGACGCTCAGGGTACGATACAGTCTGCTAGAGGCAGGAGTCAGGTACTAACAGCGCTCGATTTCAGCAAGCGAGCGAAGATGGCTTCCAGCTCTTTATTCCTACCTACCTAGGTATTGTGATGCAGAAAGAACTAAAAGATAACGACGGCGGTTTGAGATCACGTGCATGACGTCACGTGCACCCCTTTGCGCCTCATTCTGTGTCGACTTGCCGCCCCAGCCACCTTAAGCAACCAAACATGCTCAACCATATACAGCATGATGAAACCCCGATATTTTTCGGCTCTCTACCGAAAACCCTGGCCCAAATCATCTGTATTGGCGCCGCGACTTGACACTTTCGTACCTATCGAGGAGGAAAAGACGCCTAATTACGACCCTAAGCGTTTCTATCCTGTGCACCTGGGCCAAGTTCTAAACGACCGATACCAGATTGCAACGAAACTGGGTTATGGCGCCAATTCAACTGTATGGCTTGCTCGAGATCTTAACCGGTTAGTTGTTACCAACATCCCAGCATGATACAGTCTAACCGTGGATACCTAGTTGGCGATGGTCAGAAGACAAGTATCTCGCCGTAAAGGTGAATGCAAGCAGCCATCCTTTGAGACGAGTTCCACCTGAAAATGAGGTCGACATCATGAAACACATATCTCGCGTCAACCCCCAGCACAAGGGATGGCATTTCGTTAGAAAACTTTCCGACTCTTTTACTGTGAGCGGCGCATCAGGCAGCCACGTATGTCTGGTTTTGGAGGCCCTCCGCGAGCCTCTTTGGCTTTACCGCAGAAGATACACCGGCAATGTCATTCCTCCAGAAATCCTTAAGATCTTGGTGCAAATGATGTTACACGCTCTTGATTATCTCCATACAGAATGCCAGATAATTCATACAGGTAATGCCCCAATGACATCAGGCTAGGGCACATGCTAAGTATAGAAGTAGACCTCAAACCCGACAACATTATGGTTAAAATGGAGGACGCGTCCATCTTTGACGAGGATGCGAAGGATAAATTCGAAAACCCATTACCACAAAAGCACTTGGATGGACGCACTATTTACCTGTCTCGAAACAACTACGGACCGCTTGCTAAGCCAACGGGCATCATCCAAGTAGTCGACTTTGATCTCTCGGTCAGGACAACACCGGGGCAGACTCACACGGGTGCCATCCAAGGGGAGATATATCGAGCGCCAGAAGTTATCCTCAACGCTGGGTACACGTACTCGGCAGATATATGGAGTCTCGGGGTGATGGTAAGTCGCATTTTCTTTTATAATAGGAAACATGGTAATGACTTGATGCGATAGTTGTGGGACTTGCTCCAAGGCAAGGCACTTTTCAACCCTGCGACTTCAAATAATCCCGACGAGTACGACGATCAGACTCACTTGGGTCAAATAACAGCTCTGATAGGGCTTCCTCCAAAGGATCTTCTATCCAAGGGTCAAAGAACTTCCATGTTCTACCAGAACAACGGTGCGTCAGCTACTTTTGACAAGGTCTTTTCGCTGATATGTGTTAGGCGACCTCAAAGACCCCAGTAGAATCCCTACAGATTTTACCTTGGGAAAATCAATTACTTGCATGAGTGGTGAGGAGAAGTCAAGGTTTCTCCAGTTTGTTAAGAGAATGTTGACATGGTGTCCTGAAGAAAGGAGCACTGCAAAAGAGCTGTTGGACGATCCCTGGTTGTATGAGGATTTCCCACAAGATTAGGGCAAAAGATGACATGACAATGGGAAATTTCCTCCTGTGATTGTTGGCTGCCTCTTGGTGTCTTTGGATGTTGGCTGTGTCCTCTTGGCATCAATGATCAGCTGATAATTTTTAGGCAGCCATCCGCTTTGACGTGTTTCATGTTAATGTCACAGCTGAGGGATAAAATAATCACATTTTCCAATCTCACCATTCAACCCGTTAATCTTCTTAGCATCGATCAATAACGCCAAGGGTCACACTATTCAACGGACACGACACAATTGTCATCATCATTCACCTCAATCATGACAACTTCGATTGAAAACTTCTTTCGTCTCTCTAGAGAAATCAGAGAAATGATCTACGACCTCGTCCTGGAACCTATCGAATTCAGCAACCTCTACACTGCCAAGACAGCATACACTCCAGAATCATGTCCTCTGCTTTACGTTCACCGGAAGATAACGGAAGACCTCCAACATCGTCTCTACAAGAATCACGCCATAGTTATTCCGTTTCAAGACGCTGGCGAATACATCCGCAACGATGGAACCTTTGCGCAATACATAAACAAACCCACAAGAAGGATGAAGATGCAGACAGACAAGATCATTGTGGAAGTTGTGCAGTCGAAAAGGCGCGTCTTTCCCCAAAACCCACATGATAGAAACGGAACAATGAATCACATGCGCTACGTGATGCATTGGCAGGATCTTCAAGGAGGAAACGTTTTCCCGCCAAAAGTGGTGCCTGAGCTTCTCCAAATGAAGAATCACCTCACTGCCGTAAAGACTATCAAGTTTGTGCTTTGGCAAGGCGAATGGCACATGTCAATAATGAGCTGGAGGGACCCTCTGCAGAGCTTATTGGATAACTGGGACGGTTTGCGTATCGAGTTGGAGATGAACGTCTTTGACTACCAAGAACCACCCCGCCAACAGGGGTTTCCCAATATCATCCAAGCTTATCACCGTCACTGTGCGCCGATCGAGAGAATCTCGTTTTCCGCAAACGACTTTCACTGGGAAGATCATGAGTCTGGGAACTATTGGGGGCATAGGATAGACCCCACGGGTTTCGCTAGTCAGCGCTGGAGGGAGACGGACCCGCGCCTGAGACACACCCTCGAGACGCCGGAGGCACGTTCTCCTGTCTACATGGGTGAGGTAGAACGTCGTCCTTTGCTTGTAAAGCCACATGTAGACAAGGATGAAGAGGGAGTGATTAGTAGTTTTACATTCTTGCGTTGATATACTCTAAATACAACGAGGGTATTTCGTTGGAGTTGACTATGGGTCCTTCAGCATGCAAGGTTATCGTATCGTGTGTTTCGATGCCGGGTACTCGACCTTACGCGAGATCATACTCGGCAATCAACTTCTCAGCGCAGGTAACGCCAGTCACATAGGCAACTGCCTGAATGTGGCAGCTAGCTATGATGGGAACGACACCCATATCCGCAATCCTCAGGTTATCAAAGCCAAGAACCTTAAAGTCGCTATCAACAACTGCCTCCGCATCATCAGGCTTGCCCATCTTTGTAGTTCCAGTCATGTGCCAGCTCGAAGAGATAGTCTGTCGCCAGTGAGCAAGCAGGTCCTCATCGGAATCACCCTTGGGACCCGCAAGCGTCTCGACGTTATCCTTTGCGTATCCATCTGACTTAGCAAGACGGAAAGCATCGCGTAGAGCCTCGATGGCTGCACGGCGATCAAACGGCGTAGAGAGGAACTTGGGGTCGAACTTGAGAGGCACGTTGGGATCGGCCGACTGAAGCGTAACCTCTCCACGGCTCTGAGAGTTGTAGTAAAACACCAGAATGCAAGAGTAGTTGAGGGCCGACTTGGGAAAGTTGGGGATGAACCAGTGAATGGGAAAGTGTGTCAGGATCTCATAGTGAGGCACAGTCTCCTTGTTCAAGAAGCTCTGGTCCTCAGCAGACAAAGCCTTGAACTCTTCAGACTGCACCAACTTGTCAAGCTTGAACCAGCCAATACCGACCTCGCAGGCGAACTTTGTCCAAGGACCAGTGCCGTCGCGCTTCCACTGCTCGAGGGCCTCCTCCATGATCTTTTCGTCTCCGTAGAAGGGAGCGCGGTCCGTGTCGCCCTCCTTGCGGGTGTAGACGAGGGGGCAGAACATGTGGTCTCGGAGACCCTGGCCGATGCGTGGTACATCCTTGACGACGGGGAGGTTGAACTTTTCTAGTTGGTCTTTGGGGCCGATGCCTGAGTGCATGAGGATCTTGGGGGTGTCTAGGGAGCCGGCGGATAGGATGACTTCCTTTGAGGCAAAGTCTATGTAGTGTTAGCATATGGACGGCAATCGAGTTCGCCTTCATCATCTTGATGGATTCAAGATAAAGTGATGGCACACCCCTAAATCAAAGATGAAACAAGACTCACATTGCTTGCCGTTGGCCTCAACACCAACAGCCTTGTTACCCTCAAGGATAACCTTTTGAACAGGGGACGACGTAACAATCGTCAGATTCTCCGGAACAGGAGTCAGCAAGTCATTAGATGTTGACCTAAGTCCCTTGCTGCTAGAGTTGATCAAGACAGACATGCCAAGAGGGTTACCCGAGTTGTGATCAGGGTTGAGAGGGAAACCAGCCTTCTCAAAGAGATCCAACACAGGAGGGAGATCCCTCTCCCACTCACTGGCGTACCCAACGTGCAGCTTACCAGAGCTACCGTGGTCTTCGGCCTTGGGGGCGGCATACTTGGAGTCAATACCAGCAGGGAGTTCACCGTGGAACGTCTCGAGTGCCTTGAAGCGAGGTTGGATCTTATCCCAACGGTACGCGTCGTCACCGACGATACGCGCCCACTCCTCGTAATCATCACGAGCACCGACAGTGTAGACACCAAAGTTGATAGCGCTAGAACCGCCTAGACCCTTACCCCGCGAGTAATCCAGCTCACGGTTATCACAGTGCTCCTGCGGCGCCGTCTTGTAACCATAGTTGAGCTCCTGGTTCATAAACGTGATCCACCTCTGGCCGTCGACCCTCAGGTTCCGGTCCTCGTTGGAACCTCCGGCCTCGATGAGGAGAACGCTGGGCTTCTTGGCGGAACGGGCAAGGCCGGCGGCGACGGCACTTCCGGCAGGGCCACCTGTGCACGCGCGGAAACGCGTTAATGGGTCTTTCTTAAGAGACAAGGGTGAGGGGGAGAGGCGAAGTGCGTGCGAGTCATGCAGTGGGCGGGATGCGGATTATGACATACCTCCGACAATGATAAAATCATAAGTTGAAGACGCCATTGTGTTTGACCCTTTTTGATCAGAGAAGAAACGAGTCAGTGCAAGAATTTGTGCGTGTGTGTTTGTGTGTGTTTGTGTGTGTAACGGCAACGTTGGCTAGGATCCAGGATTATTAAAAGAAGAAAGAAAAGAGGAATGATTCCCAACAGTCACCGTGCAGATCGCAGTAAAAGAGGGGGAGGGGAGAATTAAGAAGGCCGTGATAAGACGCCTTTTCACACACACACACACTCTCTCTCTCTCTCGGTCTTACTCAGCCCGGACATGTCTCACTCAGCCTGGACATGTCCTCGTCATTGGTGTGTAATGCAACATCGGAAGGGGCTTTTTCCTTCCATGAGCTATATGTAACCTGAATCGCGTACAAAACGTTCTCGGTATCAATAGCGAACTGCATTACACAGCAGAGGAGAAAGAGTAACGACCAACACTGAACACAGTGGACCTCTCCACACGTGGGAACTGATGCAACCCCGGTATCCTTCCGAGACGTCTACAGGGTTGATCCCTTCTCCAACAGATGTTCCCCACTGAGGAGCTGACCTTCTTGGCCTGCTCTCTCTGGCTGGATCTTCGTAGCTTGTCCAGTAGCGGAGCAGACAACTTTTCATTACTCGCCGTCAACTGGAGCCCTGGCTTAAACCCCAGCTGAAGCCCCAAGCTCACCTCAGGCTTACCCTTAATGATCCTGTGACTTTTTATTCCCCACCTGTTCCGAATCCGGTTTACCCCTCGGACGACTCCGCAGATCCCACGGGCCGTAGGGGGGGTCATTGTGTACCCCCTTTATGCCGCATCTACCGGAATTTCATAACACGATGATCTTCTCCTTATCTAGATGGCTTGCACCATGAGGGGGAAAAAACGGGGTCATGATCTGCAGGGGCCTTGTCTAGCTTGAGTCTTCTCCCCTAGCGTAGTATAAGATGCCCTGTGCTGAAGAATGAGAGTGAGCAGCGGAGCCGCAGCCGCCCACCACCAACGTATCCGTGTTATCACCGTACAGGGAAGTGTTGACAAAAGGACGGATGGAACATTAACGGTTGAAGCAGGGGCTTGCTTGGATTTTTGTTAGAGAGGCGAAAAAAAGACCGTCTGTGTTGAAACGATTGCGTTGGAATGTTCCATAAAACTAAAATCTGATGCCGCATGCACCTCAAAGATATGCTTACGATTTATTCCAAACAGTCCACCTTCATCTTTTTCTCCAGTTCAGTCCCTCCTTATTTTCTTTTTCCTCTCCCCCTCTTCGTCCCAGTCTCTCGGGTCCTCTTTCTCCAAAAAATCCTTTCAACAAGAGCATGTCGTCATGGGTATCGAAGAACAATTCGTACTCCTCTCCATAGGCCTAATCACCATCGGCGTAAGAGTCGGTGTGAGATGGCGCCAAGTTGGTCCGGCTGGTTGGCAGCTTGATGATTACTTGATGCCTTTTACTGGGGTGAGTAGTGTGCCAAGTGGAAAAAACCCACCTGTTGGTTCGTGAACCAACAGAAGGAATGCAGCTTGCAGATTCAGACACTGACGATCCTCATTCTTCTTGTATAGCTCGTTTTCACAGCAGAGACGGTAGCGGCGTATCTAGTCGGCGCCAAATTTCAAGGGCTCACTAATAGCTACATGACGGATGCTGAAAGAGCCAACATCGATGTAGACTCTCGGGAGCATTACAATCGCGTCTGGGGTTCCAAGATTCAGGTTATCGGCTGGTCGTTTTACGCCTGTATCCTCTGGTGCCTCAAGTTCTGCGTCACTGCCTTTTACGGCCGACTCACGTATGCTCAATACATCGAAAACATGATGGACAATGGTTAACTTGGGTAGATCTGGTCTCGCTCACCTCAAGACTCGTGTGAGACTCGCATACGTTATCCTCGGAATCACCTACACGGCCGTCTTTCTCACGATCCTCCTATCATGTCAACCATTCCATCACTTCTGGCAGGTCACCCCCGATCCGGGGACTCTGTGTAGACCGACAAACTCGCCCGCCTATGTCTTGGTTGTGGTTATTCCCAATATCTTGACTGACATCTATCTACTCTCGATCCCACTACCTGTCAGTTTTGCGTACATCTAAACCCTGTTTCTTGTGCTGACTTGACTAGCTTCTCTGGGGTGTGAATATCAGCTTACGACGCAGACTTACTCTTATGCTTTTATTCAGTGGTGCTCTTTTCATCATGATGGCTGGCACAATCCGAGCAGTGACCATTCTCTCAGTAAGCAAACCCACAATCCCCATGTCTCAATGCACGACATCTTACCAACTATCCATCTAGTCGGGTCCTGAAGGAGCTGTATCTGGCAGCGCTTGGGCATGTCGAGAAACATTTGTCGCCATCATCGTTACGAACCTACCCATCATCCAACCCCTGATCCGAAAGGGTGCCAGCATGATCGGCCTAAGCGTCCTCTTCAGTCGACAAACAAAGTCCAACGGCGAAAGTCACCAACTCCGAAGCAGCGAAATGGGCGGAAGTCGATTCGGTACCCGAAAGACACAGACGCGAACTCATCCGCTATCTGTTCCTCAACCCACAGCCTGGGGCAGTGATGAGCACATTCTACCCGAAGACAGCGATGGCAGGTCTACCAACAAGGATCACAACGGTGGGATCATCATTGCGCAAGAGATCAGTGTCCAGTCAGAGGCCGCGTCCGTAGTGGAGGCAAGGGATGGTCCGAGGGACCCGACACCCAACGACTGGGGTTACAAAGCCTCGGCTAGAACGCCCCAGCCGTACCCATGATGATCCGATACCCCATACCCGATGTACGGATAACGGAGAGGACAATGGAGTGGGTAAAAAAAGTATAAAATAACGTATATAGATTAAGCGCAAAAACCGCCAGAGTCGGTGACTCGGGTTGTGGGCTCGATATGCTCACGCAGCGCAAGGATACCAATAATGTAATTATTATCGATCGCCACAAGATAAATGAAACCTTCTAGATACGGACTAGGATACTATTCGTCTGTGTGAAGCGAATGTACAGGATAAAACATAACCCGACAAGGGACATGGCTCCAGCGTAGTACGCGGCAGGACGAAACTCGTCTACCCCTTGGTCACGGCTGTCTCCGGCTAGTGAGTAGATTCCAGATGCGATTGGCGTACCCTAGAGGAACATTTTAGTGCATGTTTCATCAGGTTAGTGGGAAGACTTACAAAGAAGAAGCCACAGAACCAAGTCGTCCAGAGTATAGGGAGTATGCCAAGGGTGTTCTCGGCCCCCATTGTGGCCCCGATCATGGGCGGAACCAGACTAAAGAAGGCACCACATCCAATACCGTTGAAGATCAAAAACACGGAGAAGATGCCAACTGTGGAGGCCAATGGCCAGACAACAATGGAGCTCAGACCAATGAACAACAGGCAGAGAACCAAGCTATTGAGAGGCCCGAGCAGCACATCGGCAGTGTATCCGCCCAACACACGGCCCACCGTGGAAGCGAGATTCCAGGCTGCTAGTATGACGATGGCCATCTGGTTAGAGTACCCCATAGATCTAGAAAAGATGGGAATAAAGTACGGAGGAATAAACAGTGGGAAGCAAGAGATGGCAGTCCCCACCACGATGAGCAAGAACCTCGGCTCCTTGAAGCGATACCTGAGACTGATATTAGAGAGTATATTTCTTAAAGACATGTTTTACTTTACCATTGGAGTTTCAAGTTGGCACTCGCTGAACCCTTGGGTTGTTGAATAAAGTAAGATGCAGGGATACAAACGCCCCATAGCATGAAGCCCAAGATGCGAAACGTCCACGCGACGTCGAGGTTTCTAACGAGGAGATTTGTCGCAATGCTCATTACGGCGGCTCCGAGACTACCTCCACCAAAGACGATACCCATTGCTAGACCTCGGTACTTTTTGAACCATCGGAGAGGCGCAGTAGAACACGACTAAAACAAGTGTTAGGTTTGTATGAAGGAGGTATCGGGTAGACTTACAAAGATGCACAGTCCTCCTCCGATACCAAAAATAACTCCGTGGAATATGAATAGAGCTCCGACGTGTTTCGTAGTCCAACTTGCTAGAAACTCTCCAAGACCCATTAGAACAGCCCCTGATAAGGCAGTCTTTTGGTATCCCAGCTTGCGAACTGCTATACCTGACAAGACACTAAGAGAAATCATGAAAGATGTACCCAAAGATCCAACAAACGTCAAAGTGGTTAAACTAGACGATGTCGTCTCGACGAGTCTCACTTGCATGATTCCCCAAGAGTAAATCACGCCGAGGTAGACGAACAACGAGCAAGCTGCTGCTGTCACGGGGATCCATCCTCTTGGGTTATCAAACTCGATCTCTATGGTTTTAGGTGTAGGAGATGATGAAGAGTCGGTCTGTGAACGGTCGGTTTCGTTGCCTTTTTCGGTGTCTGAGGCCGATGAGCCGGACCAGTCGGCGACTGGAGGTTCTGTCCGAATAGTCATCTAGGGTAACGTAACCTTGAGAAATAACGAGACACCTAGAAAGAAATGTAACAAAGATCAAAGTGAGCAAAGAGTGTTGACTGTTTGTTCGAGTTGAAACAAGAAGAAACATGGAAAAGATGACCGTACAAATAGAACTTTGTCAGACTCCCCCGTCAGATCCTCCCTGTCTCGGGCCGTCGGCGTCGGCTTTGACAATGATATCTAATCCGATGCTTCTAGATCATGATTTTCGGCGATATCAGTGGAGAATAATGCAAAAGATTTGATAACTAGTTCGTTCTCCTGATAGCCCCATATCGAGATTGACCGGGTCGTCGGGAGAACCATTCCCGACGGGCCATCGGCTTTCGGCTTTGGGGACTTATAAAGATATTGGTCTAATAACACAATTTTTGACAGTTTGGATCAAGACAAATCAATCATTACATTCTATATTTGTTACAAATCACAATTCTTGTCAAAGTTCATCAATCATGGCTCCTTCAAGAAACGATGACATCGTCTCAGAGACACCCTCCCACCAAACCCCCATCAAACCAATGAGCAAAGAAGGATGCTTGATGCACCGATCCCTCATCCAACACCCCTACATGGTCGAATCAGCCTCCGGCATCGAACTCAGGCTAGCCAGCGGCCAGACTGTAATCGACGCCTGTGGAGGTGCAGCAGTCGCCCTCATCGGCCACGGAAACGAAGAAGTCATCCAAGCAATCACCAACCAAGCCCGAAAAGTCAGCTACGTCCATACGCAAGCTTACACAACTGCTCCCGCTGAAGAACTTGCCAATCTTCTTCTTGAGGGTAATCCTCATGGTCTTGAAAAGGCTTTTTTTGTTGGTAGTGGGAGTGAAGCTGTTGAGTCTGCTTTGAAGCTTGCTCGACAATATCACTTTGAGAATGGCGAGTCGAAGAGGGTTCACATTATTTCACGACGTCAGTGTTATCATGGAAACACGATGGCTACCATGTCGGTTTCTACTGTGTTGGCTCGCAAGACTCCTTATCAGGGATTCATGTATCCCAACGTCTCGCACGTCTCTCCCGCGTATGCGTATCAATACAAGCATGAGACGGAGAGTGAAGCAGAATTTACAGCAAGGCTGCTCACAGAACTGGAGGAAGAGTTTCTGCGAGTTGGTCCCGAGAATGTTGCCGCCTTCATTGCAGAGACCATGGTCGGTGCCACTGCAGGTTGCGTCACGGCTCCTACCGGCTACCTCAAGGGCGTCAGAGCTCTCTGCGACAAATACGGCATCATTTTGATTCTCGACGAAGTCATGTGCGGTGTCGGACGCACCGGAACATTCTTTGCTTTTGAGCAGGAAGGTGTCGTGCCAGATATCATGACAATCGCCAAGGGTCTTGGAGGAGGTTATGCCACTATCGCTGGTGTTTTGATTCACAAAAAGGTGGTCGACGTGTTGAGACGAGGCTCGGCTGCTTTCAACCACGGTCACACATACCAAGCACACCCGATTTCATGTGCTGCTGCATTGGCAGTGCAAAAGATTGTCAAGCGAGAGGACCTAGTGTCGGGATGCGCAAAAATGGGAGTCGTCCTTGAGAGGGCCCTTCGCGCTGAACTCAGCGAGTGCAAGTCTGTAGGGGATATCCGAGGACGAGGTCTCTTCTGGGGAGTCGAGTTTGTCAAAGATCGATCCACTAAGGAGTCGTTCAGACCTGATATCAAGTTTGGTCCTCTTGTACAGCAACTGGCTTTTGAGAAGGGCGTTGCGCTATACCCCGGTGCAGGTACTGTTGATGGTGTCAGGGGAGATCACATTCTAATTGCGCCTCCTTTTACAGTTTCAGTGGAACAGATCAACCACATTTGTATAGTGTTGAAGGAGGCGGTGCTAGAGGCGGAAAGGAACCACTTGTAAAGGTATAGAAACCTGAATTATAGATTAACATAATTAGCGAGAACAATGCATTCATTTCAATTCATCATGCTACTAATCTCTGCAAACTCCACTTCCTGCAACATTGACCACCAATTCGGAAAAGGGTCCAGAAAAGCCGGGTTACCTGTTGGATTCAAGCCCATGGGAAGTTGAGCTTGTTCTCTCCCAGCTCTATCCTCATTTCCATTGTCTCTTGAGGAGTTTCTATCAGCGCGACGGATCTGCTGTAAATGAAGATCGGAGCGATCTACGATTCGGTACTCGTGGATGGATTGGTGGAGTGTCTCAAAGTCAGCTCTTGATCTTCCTCGGAATCGTCCGCTGTCTTCGGTGGCGCTTTTATACAAGAGGGATGAGTTTTGAATCGTTTTGATCTGTCAATGTTAGCTCTGAGTAGTAGACTTGAGGCTCGGTGCACATACCCAACCACCGGCCAACTCCCAAGCATTCTGAAACTCCTCCAAATACTCCAACCCCCAGTTCATCAACTGCTCAGCTCTCGGACTTCTCCCAAGGTTCATCTTCGGAAACCTAAAGACGTACAGATTCAAAAAGCACGCGGTAAAGGCACAGAAACCGGAAAAGGGCGTCATCAGAGGTATGCCGCATTCGGACGCTTCTTGTAGTAGACAGGTAATCTGTTCGGCTGCTCCGTATAATTCTTTGGCACTGTCTTCCCACCATCCTGGTGGGGCTTCTGCTTCGAGGAGGGGAGGATCTATGGGGCCTCGGGGTGTGGATTCGGCTGTTGGGAGGAAGGGGAAGTATTCTCGGTGAAGCATGATAGTACTGTTCAATATCGTCAGTCAAGGCAGCATCAAGCCACAGTGAGCTGCTCACCTCAGATAGTACAGCATGTTCAAGTATATAAATGACTCTCCATGTCCCAACGTCATATGAACCGCAACGCTGTGTCTTGGGTAATGCAACCTGTGATGCTGGCTTCTCCTCCACTCCTCAAGTCGGTTTCTGCAGTTTGACCAGAGCGAACCTGGTACCCAAGGACAATTCTCCGGTGCACACATTCCAGGTGCGCATCGGCCATTATTAAAGACAAACGCCATAGCTTGGGCGTAAATGTCAAACCCAAGAACAATCGTCTCAAAGCTCTGCGCAAGATCCAAGTTACCGGATGGATCGGAGTGTTGAGGCGTCAAATTCTGACTCGGAGATGCTCCCTCAGACCCAAAAGCAAAGTCGAAAAAGTTTGGCGGTCGAGGGACTTTGAGCTTTTGCATCTCGGGCATGGGGAGCATGCGCGGATTGTAAGTTCCAGAGTTGATGGTGCAGTCCATGATGAAGCAGGCCCAGTATGTCCGAGTCTCGACTACTACGGCAAGCTCGTCCATGTCATTGTTCTGTGAGATGTCGAGAGCGTGTGGGGAGATGCGCGAGCTGTGAAGGGACTGCATGATGCGGATAGCCATACCTATGCCATCTTAGTACTGCTATCATAGATGGGCTGGGGAATACATACCGCAGTGCATCCATGCTTTATGAAATTCTCGTACACCCCACTCGTAAAGTGTCAATATGAGAAGTGCCTGAACGACCTGAACATTCGGTGGGAGAAGAATGAGATTCGACAGGACGCTCCAGGCATATGATGCGTAGCAGTCGCTACTTCGTAGCCGGTGAAGCCATTCCCCGCTGCATATTGATGACTGTTTCCTCGTTATTGCAAGGATAGTCGCCAGAAGAACCTTGCTTTCTCTTGACCGGCCAGACTGATACTCTTTGACAAACGCCGACGGCTGCAATATCCTCAGCTCAGGGAATTTCGCCGTAAAAATGTTCAAAGCCTTGAGAACGACACCTATCGGCAACCTCGCAAGATGCTCATCAACAGATTCTTGTCCCCAACTCGAAACCGTCCTCCTCGATAAAGAAGGGCTCGGCCTAGGTCTGACAGGATCCTGTCGCGTAATATCCGGCGTACTCGCAACAGTCGAAACCTGATCAGCCCTAGGCGTAAGCTCTGGCGTAGCCCTCTGAGCCCTCGCAGCAATCTTCTTCGCCGATCTAACCTGCGGTCTAGAAAGCTCGCATCCCGAGTTGCCCAGCTTCAGACACTTCTGACAAGGCGGTGTCCCCTCATTAACACACTTGATCTTTGCCTTTCTTCATGTCGCGCATATTCTAATCAGCTTCTCTCTTATTCAGACCCTTGTCGCGCGGGACTCACCGGCAATGATCGCATGATAGACTGGATCTCATCGTTTTACTGTGTCGGCTTTGAAGGAGGGAAACTTTTTTTTTTGGTGTCAGATCCGAGTTCCGAAAGCCGGAGCTTAGTTTTAAAAAATCTGATATGAAAAACTCCATCGCGGACATCGCGGCTGTCGGACTAGTCAGTCGCGCCCTGCGACCCCATCTTACATCGGACTTTTTAGCAAGACGGCCGATTATCTCCGTTTGGGCCACGAGTGCGATTGGTATTGTCGGTTACAGGATGGCATGTCGCATAAAGGTGCGACGAAATTATTGCGCCTTATCTACTGAACGAATTCTATCTAAAAGTCTTAGCCGCATGGTAGCTGCAGAAGGTCCAAAAATACCAAATGTTAATTCTCTAACAGATAGTGCCTATTATGCATAGCTTTACTGTTAAGGTCCCATTATTGAACTACCTACCTACCCTGCAGGAGAGAAAACAGTAAAATGTGATTATTTATATCGCCTTGGTGCACCGGCTTGGAGGCTTTGGAATTAAAGACTTGATGATACAGGGCTAAATCAGGGAGACAGTTTGGATGGATATTGGACTATTAGTGTAGATTGATAATGACAAAATGTCCTTGACTCAAGATCCAAGGCGGGATGCGACGGCCAATCCGACCTTTTACGGAGCAATACAATTTGAGGTTTGGAACGAGCACAGCAATTCTATAAATACTTTTCGTGTGAGGGAGAGGAATTCCAACAGGTCATTTCGGATGAAGTGAGAAGAACCGTCTCACGCCAACTTAGGCTTCGCTGGTGACTCAACCAAATCCCTTCGAACCGACATGGCCGCACGGGTTCCTTCTTCAATGGCACCGTCAATGAAACTTCGCCAGCCGAGCGCCCAGTCTGAGCTGGCAAAGTAAAGATTGCCTTGCTGGGCTCGCATGTCTGAAAGATGGCTGGAAAGAAGGCCGGGGGCGGAAAAGAACCTAGGAATTGTGAGTCAAGGTCAATGTTTGAGAGACAAGGATGCTTACCAGGCGCCCTTTGCAAACTCGTCCCTGGACCAGTTGTGGAAGACCTGGAGTTGTTAGATGAGCCCCATCTTTCTGTTAAGCTTGACTTACTATTCTTTCGATATCCATAGGAACCAATCCCTGCAGGGCCTTCTTGGTCTCGTCAATGTTATCCTCTGGGTGAAAGTGCTGATGGGTTCCACCGAAAGCAACGATGTGTGTGTTTCCAGCTGGAGTGGTTCCATCACCAAGAGCGTAGTAGAGATTGTTGTGAGGATAGCTGATGCCCGTGTAGGAACGTAGATCCTTGTCGCGAACCTCGGCGTGCACCTTGATACACTGATTGACATGTCCGATGTCCGCAGCCGTCTTCTTTCCCCTGATCAAAGGAGGATCGAAGGTGACGGCGTTCAAGACATTGAGGGGCATGGCGCTAATCAACTTCTTGGCTCGGTAGGACTGGCCTCCTCGTGTGGTCACGGTCACGCCGTCCTTTGTGCTCTCGACGCTGGCAACAGGCGAGTTGAAGGAGTAAGTCAAGTTACCACTGGCCAGAGCTTCACGGAAGAATCGAATCGCAAAGCTTGATTGACCACCACGGAACTTGTACTTTACCAGATATCGGATGCAGCCATCGTATGAGTACTCGCAGAGAGCCCACCAGTGCAGAAACTCGAACAAGCTAGTTGTCTCGAGTGTGCCGCCGCTGCAGAGCAGAACAAAGGCTTCAACACCAATGCGTTCGTTGGGTGTTAGGGAGTCTTTGATCTCGTTGATACGGTCTGCGACAGAGATCTTGTCGTATTGGAGGGCTTCG
The DNA here is from genome assembly GCA_003947005.1 of Fusarium floridanum. NCBI lineage: Eukaryota > Fungi > Ascomycota > Sordariomycetes > Hypocreales > Nectriaceae > Fusarium > Fusarium floridanum. The sequence continues at coordinate 50,865 of NKCL01000022.1, read as the reverse complement.
GGTGTAAATGCGGCAGAGTGGGGATAGGGAATGACTCGTCTGCCTAGGTCGCCGTCGACATTGACAAGCTTTCGGAGACCAGAGTCCATAATGGCGTCCTATGATGATGAGTAACTGATGGTAGGCTCGGGAGAGACCGTACTGACCTCCTCTTCGTGGCTAAACTGCTGGGTGCCATCAGGACTAGCCAGGAAGTATTGGTTGACGCCTCTTGAAAAGTCGTACGAGATCTCAAGCTCATCCTGCATCTGGTATCGGATAATCTCTCTCCAGATGTTGGGTTGGCCCCAATAGACCCATGTGCCGCCCATCTCGAATGGGTATCCGCCCATGTTGGATGACCATGAGCGGCCGCCGATGCGATCGCGTCCTTCGAGGAGGAGGACCTTGAGGCCTGTGGAAGGCAGTGTTAGTAGGCAGGTATAACCACGAGAGAAAGATAGACTTGCCGGATACAGAGGTGTCTCGAGAGGCTGTGAGCCCACAGTATCCTGCACCAACAACAATCACATCAAACACGTCTGGTGATGCATTGTTGAGGTTGGTCGGAGGTTGAATGGCACCAATGCAGGGAACACCAGGCTTGAGACCCTGCTCCTGCGTCCAAGAAAAGCCATCTCTGGAAGACATATTGAAAGAATGTGCAATTAATTTGCGAGTGATTGGAATCCTGAAGAGCTAAAAGCCGTTTACGGGGAAAGGGAGCCATTATGTACCCATTGCAACCACCACGGACCGAGCAGAAAAGACTAATCAAAAGGTCACAATAACGAACCCGCTGATACCGAATTTCCTTTCAAGGAAATTTCTCGAGTGCCATCGTATCTCGGGAGTTGATATCATCAAGATCACAACCCCTGCCATCCATGCGGACCTCTCGCAAAATTACCTCTTTGGGTCACATCCATTATCCATGAAAAGGACGCTACTGCACCCCGCGTTTTGACACCATCAACCGGGAATGCGGAGATTCTCGCAAAATTACCAAATACGGTAATGTTTAAGCTCACCTCCTCGTTATCAGGACGCCACCTTGTCAAGCTAGACGTTGTGGCGATGCCGTATCTCTGATAGAGAACTACCTTTTCAACCTCCTCTTTCTTGTCTTGGGACCTGATTGTGCGTTGGCCGAGTACGGTCCGAACTGTCCGAGGATCAACGAGGGGGCGTCTTAGACACGTTGCTTTGTGTGACGGCTGGACAAAGATAAATGGACGCCTTGTTCCCCGTGCCAAAAAAGCTGATTGACACATCTGACAAGCTTCCCATCAAAAATGTCTGAATCGACTCTATCGAATCCCCATGAGGGCCACCTGCAGCCTCGACTGTCGAGGTTGACCATGGTGGCTATGGCCTTTGCCATTCTCAAGTAAGGACTCCCCCTCAGGCAACAGGTCCGATGACTGACTGATATGCAGTACTTGGATTGCCCTCGCTGGCTCCATCGGTCTCGTTCTCCCCTCGGGCGGTGCCGTGTCCCTCGTCTACGGCTTCATCTTTTGCGTCCTCTGCAACTTTGCCCTCACCGCGAGCCTTGGAGAAATGGCAGCCATCTGGCCAACGGCCGGTGGACAATACCACTTTGTATTTGCCTTGTGCACTGAGAAATGGAGAAGAGTGATGGTATGGACATATATATCCCTGCTTGGCCAGGTCGCTGACGTGTTGTAGAGCTTCTGGGTTGGCTGGATCAACATTGGAGGTTGGCTTGTTGTTGTGACCGTCCAGGGCTTCTTTGCTGGTATGTAGACTCCATCTCAGTGCCGTGTACATGCTAACTTGGAATAGCCCAGTTCATCTGTGCTGCTGCTGTCGTGGCCTCCAACGACAAGTTTGTCGTGACTCAATGGAGCACCTACTTGATCTTCCTAGCCATCCTCACCTTTGCCACCATCGCCAACATCTTTGGCAACAGAATCCTCGGTCGATGGAACGATGCAGCACGTAAGTCTTCTGTCACATTTTGCACCTCCCATCTGACTTGTGCAGTATTCTGGTCCGTATTGGGCGTCATCATCATCGGCATTGTTCTCCTCGCTATGTCTAAGAAGAGCGATGCGGAGTTTGTCTTTACAAACTTTGACAACCAAACTGGATGGTCTGATGGAATGGCATGGATCCTTGGCCTGCTTCAGTCGGCACTGTCGCTTATTGGCTTTGATGTTGTACTGCATATGGCTGAGGAGATGCCAAACCCTGCCAGAGATGCACCTCGAGCAATGGTATACGCCATTGCAGTTGGCGGAGTTACGTGAGTCTTTCAAACAACTATTCACTATGAAGATTTTCTAATAGGTGAAACAGTGGTGGCGCCTTTATCCTCATCATGCTCTTCTGTCTCCCTGACATCGCCGCAATTTCCACATCAGCCACCGGCATGCCTATCGTGGAGATGATCCTTTTAGCAACAAAGAACCGAGCAGCAACAACCATTTTGACCCTCATGCTAGCAGTTTGCTTCATCAACGGCACAAACGCAAGCACTACAAGCGCAAGCCGACTCCTCTTTGCCATGGCCCGTGATAAGGGCATCATCTTTCCTGATTACTTTGCTCACATCCAACCTGGTTTGAATGTCCCGATTCGAGCAATCATGATCTGTTACCTTTTTAACGTTGCGTTTGGTCTTTTGTACCTGGGTCCTACTGTGGCCTTTGGAGCTTATATCTCCTCGTGCACGATCTTGCTCAATGTTTCTTATGCGTTCCCTGTTATCACCCTGCTTATCCGGGGCCGAGGAATTCTCAAGGCGCATCAGAATGCCGACACCCCATTCAAATTGGGAAGATGGGGACATGTGGTTAACTGGGTTTCCTCCATTTTCGTCGTCGTTACCTCAGTTGTAAGTTCAACTCAACTTTGTCCCAATGGTTTTCTGACACCCATCAGTTCTTTTGCTTTCCTACGGCCATCCCGGTTTCGGGAAACACAATGAGTAAGTGGTGTCGATAGAGTGCTCGTGTATGCTGTGCTAACACACCTTAGACTACGTGTGCGTCGTTATTGGCATTTTGGTGGTACTCATTGCGCTGTACTGGCTGTTCTATGGGCATCGCTTCGAGGGACCGGTAAGTAAATCATGTTCGCCCAAATGCAATTTCCAGGCTCTGACTCTTTGTGATAGAAATTCGACGTCATTCTGGGAGAACAAGCAGAGAGCATCATCACCAACTCTCGTCGACCGACGGATGACAAGGAGAAGGGTGTTATCGACCAGAGTGGGTGAGAAGAGGAAGCGAGTGGGGTGGAATTGACACAGATAAAGCCGAAATTGATCTTGAATTCCATGATTTTGCATCGATTCTAGCATAAAATTGCAATTGTCGCTCGGCCTGGGTTATCTGTGTATCGCGCCGCAAGGCGAGCTCTGTGATCTGGCCAGTTTGCCGTGAGATTGCAGAGATTAGACCAGCCCTCAAGGTCTCTTGCTTCCTCCAACAAACTCCAAGAAATCGTTGCCCTGAAATACTACACCTTCTGGAACAAACAGGGACTGATGTTGGTCGATTGTCTTGTTCTGATCCTCCCAGGCGGGTGTAATCATGTGTGAATCCAGTGCCTTTCGTATTGGGCGCTGCGCGCTAACTATAAATAGTGAGTTGTGGGGACACCTACTGCCCAAGTTGGTGTAGCGGAAAACATCCTGTTTGACGCGCGGTTTTAAAACAATAAAGCTGTGCCCCGACACGGGGGGCAGGGAGCTAGGTTCGACTCCTAGGCTTGGGAATACTTTTTTACGAACTCTAAGCAAACTCCTTTTTTTTTTTTTTGATCCTTCTGTTATTTTTGCTAAAGTTTCTTATTGTTTTTCAACTTGGGAGAGAGAGTCCATGTTAGTCGAAGGTGTACGCACTGGACTAGCCATATATAGAAGTTAGTGGGTCACTATGCTACCCGAGATGGTGTAGCGGTAACATCCTGGGTGACACGCAGTTTGCTCAAAGTCAAACTGTGCCCCAACTGGGGGTCGGGGAGCTAGGTTCGACTCCTAGTCTTGGGTCTCTTTTTTGCAGTCTTTGCTTTTAATTAATGATCTAATTCTCCTGTTGTTGTCGTGCAAGCCTGTCTCTACTTGTCATTGATACAAGCTGCTTTGCTGAGCGATAATGCTAACCATATGCAGTAATTCATGGATCGCCCAGGTTCGAATCCCGATCTCGGAATTTTTGCTGACTTGGTCCTCTGTAATCCATTTTCGCTTTGGTGCAGCAGATTGTTAAGTCGCATTAGACATGGAATTACATTATAATTCCTACGGGACTTAAGGAATTAATAACGGCGGCTGGGAAAGGAGAAGTCCTATGAGAAAGCAGAACCATTAGGAAGAGCTGGCAATCGTAGCTTCATCTGTACTCAGATGTGAACCCCAGTCGCTTCACCGCCCTGGTTCGCTAGCTTACTCATCCAACGATAACGAAGCAAAATGAAATCGAACGGATGATGCTGACAGTCTGACCACTTCTAAAAATTGTTCTTGGTGTGCTCTAAAAAGGGCAAAAAGCTGCGACGCAAAACTCCAATGGAGTCTTTATACGGGAGCTTTCGAGCTCTGCCTCTCTCCATCTCGATTCCTCTTACCATCGGCATCGTCCTTGTCATCGCCATTGCCCGCAATGTGATTGGGCAGCTCTACTTCCCCGATCGGAACCGGCCGCCTGTCGTCTTTCACGTATTTCCGTTTATTGGCAGCTCTGTTCAGTATGGAATCGATCCTTACAAGTTCTTCTTTGATTGCAAGGCCAAGTACGGGGATTGCTTCACTTTCATTCTGCTGGGAAAGCCGACTACCGTCTTTCTCGGCCAGAAAGGGAATGAGTTCATCCTCAATGGCAAGCACGCTGATTTGAACGCTGAGGAGGTCTATGGAAAGCTCACGACGCCTGTGTTTGGTAAGGAAGTGGTATATGATTGTTCCAATGCGAGGTTCATGGATCAAAAAAGAGTATGTTATCACTCAATCCATTTCTTGCCGGCGTCTAACCACCATTCAGCTTCTGAAGCTTGGCCTGACCACGGAGGCGTTGCGTGCATATATTCCCAAGTTTGTCAAGGAAGTTGAAGACTATGTCAACACCTCTCCCTACTTTAAAGGAGAAACTGGACAAGTCAACATCACCGAGGTCATGGCTGAAATCACCATCTACACGGCATCTGGGTCCCTGCTAGGAAACGAGGTCCGGTCCATGTTCGACAGCACGTTTGCTCTTCTCTACCGTCACCTTGACGATGGATTCCAGCCCATCAATTTCGTCATGCCATGGCTTCCTCTACCGCAAAACCGACGCCGTGACCACGCCCGCAATGTCATGGAGGGGTTGTTTGCCAATATTATTCGACAGCGTCGCGAGCAAGGGAACCAGGGCGACGAGACCGACATGATTTGGACCCTCATGGATGCGCAGTACAAGGATGGAACGGTTCTCCCGGACATACATGTCGCGCGACTGTTGATCGCTATTCTCATGGGTGGTCAGCACAACACAGCAGCAAGTGGCGCGTGGCTATTCCTCAACCTCGCTCATAAGCCGCATCTGGTCGAGGAAATGTATCAGGAGCAGCTCGAGGTTCTTGGCTCACCACCAGCTCCGCTGACTTGGGAAAACGTGCAGAAGTTGACTCTCAACGGTCAAGTCATCAAGGAGACTCTACGTCTACACAGCCCCATCCACTCAATCATGCGCGAAGTCAAGTCCCCCATGCCTGTACCTGGCACTGAATGGGTTGTTCCTCCATCGCACACCTTGCTCGCATCTCCTGGCACTCTCGCACGATCTGAAGACTTCTTCCCCCGGCCCCTGGAATGGGATCCACATCGCTGGGACAAGGTCGATCCCCTTGAGAAGTCGGTCGATGATTCGCAAAAGGTTGATTACGGATTTGGTATGATGAGCAAGGCAGTGAGCAGCCCGTATCTGCCCTTTGGTGCTGGAAGACATCGATGCGTTGGCGAGCACTACGCATATGCTCAACTGGGCGCCATTGTTGCCACATTTGTGAGGCTTCTTCACATGGAGCAAGTTGATCCCAAGGCGCCGATTCCGGCAACAGATTATTCGGTGAGTTTTGAGTATCCTCTCATATAGTTTGTGTGCTAATGGTAATCCACAGTCAATGTTTTCCCGACCGATGAATCCTGCGGTTATTAAATGGCGTCGTCGTCAGCCCGAGTAGAGAACTTGTGGGAAATACGATCAAAATGAACCGGGCTTGCTGAGGACAACAGTGGACCGCGTACCGGGTGAGCTGTGAGGGGATCACGTGGGTGGATTGTGGTGATCTGGTCCAACCGGAATTGAACCTCTCGTCGGTGACCCAGATAGACTAAGTGTGAAAGAGCAGGAAACTTGAAGACATGTCTAGTCAGATCCTAAATTTTTTAATTCACAGACAGGGCTCGCCTTTGAGTCTCGTCAACAGTTGTAAAGGTAGCTATATAGGACTCTGTCTTCTGGTTCGGTTATCCCATCGAGGGCTGGGCTTCAACAATAACAAAGAACAAAATATCAACACTTCGTAGCATCATACCCAAATACCTATAGATGTTACCATAAGGTGCCTTTGTTGTATGCTGCCTTTGAAGTTAAGTCTCTAAATATCTTGTTTTTATTACATGCAATCAGGACAAGAAGCTATTAACTACAACAGCAAAAGACACAGTTATTAATTCTCCTACTCTATGTGTGTTGAAATAATTATATCCTAACTACTCAGAATGGGTCTCTTATTCCCGAATTTTTCCTATTCATGGTGAGGATGTCCTATTGTTCGTCGTTCCGTCAACCTCATACGGCGACGGATGAGCATCCGACCTAGCCCAACCCTGAGACTCGGGCCCAGTTGGGAGTTCTACCCTGTAACTCTCAACCGTAGCTGTGGAGTAAGGCTGGTTGATTGGCAGTGGAATGATTTGTGTTTGATTCACTGGCTTCTGAGGTGCTGGGCTCGGCAGCTCGGATGTCCTCTTCGCAGTTGCGTCATGTGAGAAATTCACCTGGAGGACGGAGACATCGTTCTGTAGGTCCCTTTCGGGGGTTCCTTTGGCTTTAGGGCGACTCCATGCGATGGTAGGTCGTGGAAGGGAACTGATGGTGTCCCTGAAGCTCTTCTTCGGCTTCGTCTCTTGGTTATCTAGCTGAGGATGTCGTCTCCCCATGCGGAAACCGAGTAAAAGGGTACCAGCAAGCAGAGCGACGCCAGCGAGTGCGCCGACCACTGCGCCGGCAATAACGCCTGGGCTAGGTTCATTCTTTCCCGTTTCACTTGGTCCCGGGGCCTCGTCTTGGCTTCCTGAATCGCTATAGTTTGTGGAGGTCACAGGGGGAATCGGGTCTCCAGGAAGCGTGGGTCTGGAACCGGTAACTGTGACCGTTGTCGGCTCGTTGTCGCCAGTGGAACTCGTCGTCGAGGAGGTAGTGGAACTCGTTGTCGGCCCTGCAAAGATATCAGTCAAAAATCTCAAGCTAGGGACAGTTGCGCCCTTGACTCTGTGCACTTACAGTCTGATGGGTGCTGAGTAAAATAACTAGGCATGAGATCTTCGGTAGCGCAGTATATATAGCTTGTGCGCAATGACGCAAACGGTTCAGTGTAGGACGGATAGATAGTCGCTGTGACGCAAGAGCCAGTGGGGCTAGGAATACTGTCAGACACCAAATTCTCTCCGGCCACGGGTAGAGATATTTGAGGGAGTACCAGGTATAAGATCCGGATGGGTTATCAAAACCTGATGACCACCCAGTGAAGTAGACAGTGTTTCCACGGCATGATGTGCGCACTTGATGATATCCGTCTCCGCTGGTATAACAGAACCCATACGTTCTCGGATTACCGCTGTACGTGGTGGATGAGCTGTAAGTCGCAGAGGTACGACAACTCAGTGTGGAATCTAAAATGATTGTGTCAACGGGCTCCAAAAGTTCCAGGGAGGGGGTGTGTCGTACAGTAAGAGCCGTCCTCGGCATAACCAATCACCTCATCGTCACTCGCCTGCACTGCCCTCGTTGATATCAGGGCCTGAAGGGCCAGTACCATGAAGGGAACAATCTTGCACAAGCGATTCATGGTAGCGGGAACCTGCGAGTTGTCGATTTTAGGAGAAATGGGCGCGGACCCTAGCAAAGCTGGGCTTTTAGAGCCTCCTCCTTCTCCCTGCCAAGCACGTTTATGCCTGGCAGCAACGCCGTGGCGCGAGCATGGCGTGCTAAAGGATGGCAGGTTTAATTCCGCTGAATCTTTCGGCTGCAAGGGATAGCCAAGTTGATTGGAGAGGCGGCCTTGGCAGAGACAATTTTGCATGCGTAACGCAGCCTGATTTTACTCTCTGATGTCCAAGAGGGCTAGGTGAGTCAATAGAAACAGTCATTTTGAGAATCAGGCTTGCGAATATGACTGTCGGTTGGGTGATTACTTCTGAATTCGGCAGATAACCCAGCCACGTTCTATCCCAAGCCGGGGATTAGGGACATGAATTTTAACCTGGGCAACTTTATTTTATTTAGACGACAGATACTCGCTTCGTCCCGGGTAGATCTATCATACCTTCTCGAGGGCGTTGCTGGAGGAGAATCGGCCAGTGGGTGTGCTCTTCCAGCGGAGCTCCGTAGCACCGATCTCGATGTTAAACACCGTCTTGTCCTTCTTCGTCTTCCGCTCCTATGCGTAGCCGGCGACCATGCGTAAAATACCCACTTTTGCATCGCGCTAGAAGATTTCGTCTCGATATTTCTTGAAGAAAAACCAGACGTCGCGTTCGAGGATGGTCTACCTACTGTGTTAGGAGGCAAGTGATGACGGGATTGCGACGTGGAGGGATGGTGGTGATATAGTTTAATCGGTATTATAAGACAAATCTCAAGCGACATAAGGGACCTTATTCTAGGTCGTATCCTTGTTTCGGGCCACGGCTAGGGTTTCCTTCCCCAGAGTGTCCCATTCCCAGGCCTAGTACAGTCTAATACGCAATGCGAAATGGACCTGCCCTGTTCCTGTCTCGCTCACGACCCTGAGGGATTACTGCTTTCGGCCGAGCTGGTGGTGGGCTCAGGGTGAACTAATAATATATAAACAAGCCATTATCGATTTACCAGAATACTTAACTCCTTATAATACTGGTCTTCCCATAGCAGCTAGAAAAGAACGGCGTCTACTGGGATAACTAATACGACCCAAGACCCCTGATAGCTCCATTAAACACTTGCATGCACGGTTCAAGATACATCCTAGACACCCCCAAGATAGTCTGATCAATTACCGGCCACCGCATTTCTGTTGACTTCTATGACCTCAAAGAAGTTATAGATGGCAATGTCTCAGATGTTACTGACCTGTCGAACTACTGGGAACATCTGGGATTACTACCCCAGAGCTCGGGCAGCAGAAGCGACCATCGCAGCTTTCGAATCCTTCCTCGATCATATAAAAGCCTAACATGGTCTCAGGGTCAAAGTCATCGAATGCGGCAGCGAGATCACAGAGGTCAAGCCGAAGGTCAGCTTGTAGATCAGGTTCCTTCTTGGTGCAGGCGATGAAATGACGAAATATAGCGACAAAGTCACCTAGAATCACGTTTCATTGAGCCCCCCCAAGTCTACATGGCTGTGGCTGATAGGCTCTGGGTAGCCAGAGGGGTGGTAGGAATCACCATCAACCAGGGCACCAACCACGTATTGACGCGACAATGCATGATTCATTATGGGATGGCTGATTCAAAGCCGTAGTTAACAGCCTCATCTTATTTAGGGCCGCCGTGGCAAATCACTTTTGTTCGTGATATTGCTCACGGCTTTTGGCGCTGGCTGAGATGGCTCCTCATCCCGCGTACCCATCCGGGGAAAGCGAAAACTACGTCGACCCACGTTGCCAATTGCTGCCTGATGCTTAAATCTGCACCAACACTAAAGTAGTTATGCATGCTGCCTTGGTCGAGGCGAGGTGGCTTGCTGGGCGGTTGCGGGGGCAGGTACTTAAACATAGCACATTGAAAAGGAGGCCTGAGCGGTGGTCAGTGATCACACGACCTTCTTTATTAGGGTTGTTCGAGGTGCGCCACTGATGAGACATTGCGCCCGGGAGAGGAGACTATTCTGTCGTTCTTGCAGCCTAGTAGGTGTTGTGGAGCATTATTGGAATGAGGTCAGATGTCTGAACGACAACAGCACATCTGAGATTACTTTATAAATGGCGAGGAATTTGTACACCCTCCAGAATTCCGACATGCCATGAGAGAGATGGACACAATTTTAAGTACACTGAGTGCTCTTTTGGTTCAAATTCTACCGTCGGCGATTGAACGCGCTTTAAACAAAATCTGAACGTTACCTCCCTACAATGAGTAGTAGGTTATTGCGTTACGCGGCGCGCGGAGACGATTCAGAAATTCGGTTGCTCCTAGCAAAAGGAGCCCAGGATTTGATCAACTTAGCCGATAAGCATGGGAAGACCCCGCTACATATAGCAGCTACAGCCGGGCTTTCGACAGTTCAATTGCTTCTAGAAAACGGAGCCAAAGAGTCAATCAACTTAGCGGATGAAGATGGCAAGACCCCGCTACATCTGGCAGCTACAAACTGGCGCGATTCAATAATTCAGTTACTTCTAGAAAACGGAGCCAAAGAGTCAATCAACTTGGCGGATAAGGATGGCAAGACCCCACTACACCTGGCAGCTGAGGCTGGACGCAATGAGGTGGTGGAGATGCTGCTTGCCCAGAATGCCGTCAACCTGAATCCCAAGGACGCCAATGGTCGGACGCCGCTGTCGTTGGCCGCTGTGCATGACGAGATTGAGGTAGTCGGGACTCTCGTCGCAAAACGTATTACGATGAATCCCGATGGCTCGGGATTGCTTCAACAAGTCTTGGCTGATCACCATGAACTCGTCGTTAAAATTCTCCTGGCCAAGCACTTTGACAACGTGGCCCGCGGAAACTACGACTGGCTGTCCGATCTCCGACAACTTGGCCTTGAGAAAGCTGAGATCATAAACTTGGTCATGGGGGCAACGGAGGACATTGGTGGACCCTGGATTTCTGCAAACATTTCCCGTGTTCCCGATCCAGAGGCGACAATCGACACTGCACGCCACCAGTCGTACTGTGCACACAAGCGCAGGAACACAAGCACCGGTGATCACAAAGAGAAGAACGAAACGGTCAGCTTTGACCGGCTTTCGGAGTACATCAGTCGAGAGCACATGCAAAGGCGTGTTTCGCTCTTCTGTGGCCTAGCCGGTGTGCTGCCACCCGTATCAGGGCCGCTTAGTAACTTCGGGCTGATCAGCTTCTCGAATAAGAGGGAATCGATCAAGGTCATCTACAGCGGCCACTGGGGCGGGCCGCAGCCGGGGTACGAGGATGCCAAGGACAATTGGAGGTGGACAGCTCGAATGCGAGCCAAAGCCAAAGAGACCACGGCACCATACGCTTGGTTAATCTCGCAGCTCCAGAGAGCACTTCGTGGATTCATCAATGCAGCTATCACGCTCCAGCAAACTGGATTCTGTTGCGATCAGTTCACTGTTCTCACAGCCCCTGAATCGACGACAATAGTTCGCATGAACACCATTAGGTTCGATGTCGTACTTGACCTCGCCCGGGATATGGATCAACTGCAGCACGAACGTCTAGAAGACTCCGCTCTATTCCAAAGCGTGTCGACAAGGCTTCTAGGCATCATGGAGATTCTGTTCCAAACTCCCCTGTCTCTCCCTTCAACGATCGCACGCCAACTACACCTGTGCTCTCTCACCGTGCAGCTGCTTTGCCTCGGCATAATATTTTATGCCCAAGCCCATGCTGGAAAGCTCCACCCGAGCTACTTAGCGGAGCCGCTAACTAGAGTTGAAATTCTGGGAAGCTCGTATGACGATCATGAAGAGCATGAAGAGCCGTACATCATTGCGGAGCAGGCTAAACTTGCTTGCATGGGAGAACTTGTTGGCGATGAGGTCTTTGTCTTCCGAATGTCTACTCGGACTTGGCCAATCGGAGAAGATGGCTCTTTTCTGAGTGCTACGTGCGAGGAGATTGTGGATTCCTGGGGTCCCGCGTCTTTGATCATGGACCCCCAGGAAGCCTCAGAGAGAATATCCGGCCTCGTTATCAGGGGAGGCATTATCCAGCCAAATGGAAAGTTTGACCATCGGGACCGTCTTTTCCATTGGACAACTGACTTTAAGGGTACAGAACAGTCCCCACCAGATGCCTTTGGCTACAAGGACAAAATTGTGGTTGGAGCCACGATCCCGGCACCTTCATCCCATCTTGTGACGAAAGATGAAATCCGTGGATTTCAAGACCGAAATGCCCACCCGCCCACAGGAGAGAGAGCGGTAGTGCTTGAAGCAAACAGATCCAGGGCGGAAGCACAACAGTCACCGGAGACGCACCCCCCTCCGCCACAGGCGCAACATGCAGTACAGACAGCAGTCACCATCACTAAGTGTCCTCGAGATATTACGGAGAGCTACAATGCCTCACGGGCTTTCCATCTTGATGAATTGGGCTCAAAGCCGTCACGCTGGAGATTGACTACTCTAACTGCAAATCTTCAAGATGGATATCAGGTGCTGGCCCAAGTCGGAGGTGAGTGGCAGAAGCAGAGCGCAGTACCTATGAAGCGTGTGTTCTTGGACCGCTGGGGCATCGAGAGGAAACTTTCCGATTTCGAGTCGCCTCTGGGGCTTCAGATAAGCCTCTGCACCGGAGTCGCCCGCCGGGTCCCTCTCAGAGTCCTCGTCCGCGAAGATCTCATGAACTACGTCGACAGCCTTCACGTCAAGGGATGGAAGGACTTAAGGGAGGCGGCGAAGGAAGCTATGGAATCCAAGGAACGATTTGCCAAGTGGTCGGACGAGCTGACCGATACACAAAGGAAGTGCGTACAGGATGTATTTTGGCATGTTTTGAATCGTCTCAAGGACACAGGTTTTGACGTAGACGGAGACCAATTCTCGATCCTTTGGCCCTACAGGTCGGATGCCAACCGTTGCGTCAAAGTCAAACCTCGGCATGACCATGAGTGGTTGACTGTGCTGGAAGACAAGGAGTGGTCCGCTACGTTCGCAGTGGCAACCAATCTTTGCCTAGCGACGACCAAACACCGATGCAGGGGAGAAAAGAAGGCTCAGTGGCCAGGCGTGAAAACTCTCTCAACCTCCATGTGGCTTCTTCACTCTAGTCAAGATCCACCATCCGATGGGAATCACTCTGGCGTGGAGCGGCAGATCGAAAATGAGAGATGGTATTGGAACGGAGAGAAGAACTCCAGGACTTGGTTTTCGGCGCAGAAGTCGAACGGTGCGATTGCGGAACTCGGATTTAAAAACAGCTGGAAGGACTTTGCAACGTTTGCAACTAGGCAGATTCCGGAAGATCTTCGACGCCGGATATTACAGAGGTTATGGGATAAAATGCATTCACGGGGTGTATTAGTAGAGGCAAATGATGCGCATCATGATGGCGAGAAGGTTTTTATAAGGGTTTAGTGGAAGAATTAACGAAGTAATAAAAGTTGAGTTTATTTCGGGATTATAATATTAATGGATTATTTAAAAGTCTAATAGCTATCTCTAGGTAATTATGCTATAGTGATTATTTACTTAAGAAGTATTAGATAGTAAGATTAATAATACTAAACCTTAGCCTTCTTAACCATCTTGGTATATTTCGAAGTATACCACCGGAGTTTAAGAAGAATGCTATTCGTCTTTTGCAGTTTCTTCTCTATACATAGCAACCCTTGTCTCTAGACGAAGCCATTGAAGTGATGGCAACGGAGATCGATCAAGGTCCTCGATGCTTCGATACCAGGAACAGGCTCAGACCGCCAACCGAAATTCTACAAATATGCCCCGGCTTCATAGTCCTTGCTGAGGGCAAAACAAGAACAGCAGAAGTCCACCTTGCCCATTTCTCAGTCAGAGAGTATCTTCTTGAGAAAGAGACATTTTCCTTGGAGAGAGCCAGCATTGCCGTTACTAGGACTTGTTTGAGCTATCTAACAGGCATTGGGGCAATAACATTGGCAAAATCATCCTGAACTTCCCAATGGCACGTTATGCCGCGTCGGCCTGGAGGTTCCACGCTTCTTCAGCGGGGACCTCGAGGGAAGCAGAGACAACATTCCAAAGATGGCTTGAAATACATCGAACACCGATAATATATCAAACACGGAGACCAGATGATTTTATCCCTGTCGGAAGATTCCCTAGACACTCTAAGCTATATTACTCTTGTGAAAATGGGCTCTTGGGGGTTGCGAAAGGTCTTCTCAAGATGGGGGCCGACGTCAACGATCATCCCTTTAGCGTCCACCCCATTCAGATCGCTGCGTCCTACGTTCATTGGGACTGTGTTCAGCTGCTATTAGATAAGAGAGCCGGCATCAATAGGCTAGATATGATTGAACGGCGTCGCCTAGCTACTCAGCAGAAAGCCCACTCAAACAATGTTCAGGTTCTACAGAGGCGCCCGTTCAGCCGACGGAAACGGGCCAACTGAACGAGCGCTAACAACAACGCAAAATTAGCTTAGCTTTCGATCCATGTAAATAGCATCTCTGTCAGAGCGGAGGGAGAGGAACTGGTCTTGAGCGCCGATGCATATGATAGATATGGCGGTTGCTTTTCTTCTCCTTGTCAAAACCTGAATCCTGACGACACAGGGACGACGCGTCACTAACTGAGTAGATGGACAAACTGGTTGCTAAAGGCTGGAAACGCCTCAAGCTGCATGCCAATGTTGTTGACCGGTTGCGTGGCTCGTGGCGGAGCGCTGTTCTATTTAGGCACTCAGCAATATACACTACTGTTGAACCTCTCGTTAGGTGCCCGTATACTGGCCGTCGTAGCCCCCAGCTTGGCTGACTAAAGCCCGTTCCAAACATAGCTTTCCTGCCAAGAATAGACGGGCATGGCGAAAATAAACGCTCTCTCTCCCTAGCACCTAACAATACATGGCCAAGCCTCGGACGCTTTTAGGCATGCTTAATCATTTTGCCCTTCACGATGGCATTACGCGTTTTGATAGCTGAAACCACTGACAAATAAGCAAGGGTAACTGATGCGCGCCCCATACGGCCATGATCTTGGCATCATAAACGAGGACACGATCGGCTCGATCCAGAAATACGACATAGATAAAACGAAGTCTTGTCAAGCTGAAAGAATGAACCTCTGCTGATCTTGATCCATAGCACAATTTCTTGGCTCTCCTTCATACTCGTGCTATCTATCTTCTTCTCTACCATCTCTCATTTCGACTTTTCCTTTATTGCCTTATAACATACTCGTTTCAACCAAAGCCCTTTGAGCCTTTTACTTCAGCACCTTCATTTGGAAGTCTTTTTCCCATTTTGACTGCGACAATATGTTCAAACAGCTCACTTCTGGTATCATCGTCGCCCTGGCGGCATTGGACCTGGCTTGTGCCCAAACCTATACCGACTGCAACCCACTGAAGAAAAGTAAGCCCAGCCTCAGATATGCGGAGACAAAGTTGAGTTGATCTAACATTAGTGTTCCTAAGCCTGCCCTGCTGAACCGGCCCTCGGCAACGAAAAGGTCTCTTGCAATTTCGCCAAAGGGGAATGCGAGGCCTTTAAAGGCCTACCAGGGACTGAGGCCAAGTACGACGACAAGGGGGCTCACTTCACAATTCGCAAGGAAGGGGAAGCTCCAACTTTTGCCTCGGGGAAGTTCATCTTTTTCGGCCGCGTCGATGTTGAGGTACAGGCCGCCGCCGGTCAAGGTATCGTGACTAGCATAGTGCTACAGTCCAACACCCTCGATGAGGTAATATAAGCCTTCTAAGTTCCGAAAGTCGTGTGTTTTCTTCTGCTAAGACGAAAAAAAAATTCAGATTGATTGGGAGTGGGTTGGTGGCGACGCCCAGCAAGTTCAGTCCAACTACTTCTCCAAGGGCGACACCACCACATACGACCGTGCAGCCTACCATGCTGTTACCGACCCCCTAGCGACATACCACAAGTACTCGGTCGAATGGACCAAAGAGGCCGTCAATTGGATGATTGACGATAATGTCATCCGCACTCTCAAGGCCGCCGAGGTCAAAGGCTTCCCCGAGTCACCCATGCAGATCAAGCTGGGTACGTGGTGTGCCGGCGGCAAAGATACCCCCAAGGGAACGGTTGAGTGGGCAGGCGGTTATACCGACTTCTCCAAGGCTCCTTTTGAAGCCTTCTACAAGAGCATCACCATTGTAGACTATGCTGGAGGTGACAGCCCGAGCAGCAAGTCTGTCAAGGAATACGTTTACGGTGACAACTCAGGCAGCTGGGAGAGCATCGAAATCAAGTACGGCGATAGCTCCGACGGCAAGAAGAGTACTACGCTGGAGAAGCCCAGCTCTCAGGCCGCTTCTGCCCCTGCGACTCAGGTTCATGCATCGAAAGAGACAGACACTCAGAGCCATGTTTCTTTCGCCACTCCGGTTGGAGGATCCAACCTATCGAACTTAACGACTACTCCAACAGAAGGTTCAGTTCCTGCCGAAACCGATGCTTCTGTCGATGAAGTTGTTCAGTCCCTTGCCAACCGAAGCGGAGCCAGCGGAGCCATCGTCGCCGTTGCTCTTCTTTTGGTCAGCCTCGTCGCTTAGACAGCTCGGGGCAGGTTTCCTGAACCGGCACTTGTTCGTTCATACCATTCATTACTTTCGCAAACCATTGTTTCTGTAGTAGAAGAGCTAGTAGAAGGGCAGAATAGAAAATAAGATTTCGTGGCCTGGTGCCCGATTTTTAAAAATTACAGTTGCAGTAATGTTGCTACCAGGGTCCGGGACGATGGCCTCCTTCATGACAATTGTGGAAGCACCCGTGATTTCTTAATTTGTTGCCATTCATTCCTTAAATTCCGAAGAATTGGCCTACATCACAGACCCGGCCCTCATGCGCTTCCCAGTGGCATGGATCACCCGGCTCCTCCATATAGATAGTAGTGGCTACGTTGCCGTTAATACATGGAGCCCTGATCAGAGAGATGATTCTTGGATGAGCAACCCAAGACAGACAGTAGTTGGTTTCCGTCATGTGAAATTGCAATAGTCACGAACAAAGCAAGATTCTATGCTCCAATGTTAACGACGAGACTGCAAGCAAAAACATCAAACTCTCTATCTGTTGTCATATCTTGTTGTCTACAAAATCACCGCGGACGATTCTTCCATAAACACACCCAATCCAAATTATACCACTTTCCGTTTAACCAAAAGTTCCTAAAATCCAACTAACAAGACCATAGCAATCATACCCAATCCAGCAGAGATGTCATAGCGGCTGCTGCTGCTGTCAACGACTGTAAACCTCTCGCTACTGGATTCCGTCGCGATGGGTTCGTTCGATTCGGTAGCAGTTGTGTCCGGCTCGGACAGAGACTCGCTTTCGGCATCTTCTATGAATATATCCATCAGCATAAATAATTACCGGGTTTTTTTTGGGGGGGAATTTGGAAGTTTACCCGTTCTGGTCTCGAGGGTCGTAGTCGGCGAGGCGGGCTGTGTCGCTGTTGTGACCGGGCCCTTGGTTTGGTCTTTGACCCCATCAGTAGTTGACGGCGTGACTAACTCTGTTGTTGCGGGTTCGCTGAAGGTCTGAGCAGCAGTAGAAAAAGTGACGGAAGCTTCAGTGATTGACCCAGTTTCGCTACTGCCATCACCATCGATGGGGAATTGAACGCTGTAATTAATATCTCCAGACTCATCCTCAATCTCGAGCGCATACAGTCTGTCGTCAAAGTCTGATGGGACATTCCAGGTGAAAGATTCTCCGGATTTCCCGCCTGTTGCACATGCGACGTGGTCAGTAAAGTAGCAGACTTTGCTTGGAAGAGTAAGTGCAGACTTGTGATCTCCTCGACGGTCTCGAGATTAGTTGGGGGGCCAGACTTGAGTCGCAGAGTCACAGGCCCTTGAGCTTCGGTCCATGTGATGGTGAAAGCCTTGCCTGGTACGACGTCATAGGCCGAGTTGGTCAACTTGACAGCCCGGGTGAGAGTTGCAAACCCCGCCAGCAGAGTGAGATAGACGATCTTGATCATGTTGAAGGACTTCTCAATAGGTTTGTGGAGTTGGGGCAAGTGAAGCGCGAGTGAAGGGTAAACAAGTGCGACGAGATAGTCCAGCTGGATTGGATGATGGTGAAGTGTTGCTTGAGCTCTTTCAAAAGACGCTTTACATTTCGTCGTCGAACAAAAAGAACTTTATATACAAATTCACTTAGTCTGAAGGTTACCCTAACAACGAGCGGTTAGAAGTACATGTTCAAAATATCAAGCAATGTCTTTAGACCACCTGAGCCTTACACATGACGAGCCATGCCCGGTTTCCTCACCGTCGCCATGGAGATGGAAAAATATCTTGGAGGCGTGATTTACATATATACGAAAAAGGTAGTTGACTCAGCGCACCACAGTTTCAGACTAAGAATAGAAAGCCAAGTGTAAACAATTCAATCAGTCTTGTACCTTGAACCTTGTCATGTGAAAGCAGGGGGAAATCGCCCAGAGTGTTTCTAAAAGGCACTAATACGAGCCTCCACCCGGCGTTCGGATGTCTACGGACCCCGAGAGGTTCAACCCGTCAGGGGGTAGGGGTGGAGAAAATGATGAAAGCTGTGAAATTCTTCTTCAAGTTAGCTCAGCATCCTATATTTATTTCACTCGTAGTCATATACCGTAAGGTCGTACGGTACTGGCCGACTGATCGCCCATTATGAAGCTTGCAACGAAACGGGGATGAAATCAACCAATCATCCCACGGTTATTTCGACAGATGTGCATTGGGACTATAGAGAAGCACGTGCGAGAAGTCTACGAACCATTCAATCGTTTCGACAATATTAAAGCAACTACGGACCGCGATGTAGTCTACGCCTAGCAAAGCAGCCATCGTTCACTCCAGCTAGAGGACAAGTGAATGTATAAACAAAAGGCTAGCCATAAACCAGGTTTGATTATCCACGGCGGGATATCTAAATCTATTTTGCAGCACTTATTTAGAAGTCTAACGACTATCTCGAGGCGGTCATGCCATGGTGATTATTCACCCAAGAAGCATCAGATGGCGAGATTAACGATGCTAAACATTGGTCTTCTCAACCGTCTCAATCTCTCCAGTATCCTTTGACTCGTTTCCCATCTCGGCATCCAAGGCGGCACCAGTTCGAGCATCAGCCTTGATCTTCCTGGCCACCTTTACAGGGTCACCACCAGTCGAAAAGATCTGATCAATATCTTCAAGCCTCAAGTTGCTCGTCTCGGCTGTTCCCAAATGTCAGCAAACTCTCGCGGCAGTGACACGCCGGGGACATACGGAAGAGGAAGTAAATCATGGGAATAAAGGCATAGTTGGTCGCCATGAAGATGAGATATGCCTTCCACTGTAGTCTTCGAACTATCACGGGCGTGATAAGGACTACTGTAAAATTCCAAAGCCAATTACTGCTATTCCTATGGCTGAGCCTTTTGTTCGAGCTTCGAGGGGGAGAAGTTCAGGTACGTAGACCCAGGGGACGCAGTTGACGCTAGATAGTTAGCTACCAAGTTCTGTATGGCAGAAGAAAACTTACGACATGCCAAAGATGAGCTGATAAAGAAAGAAGAATGCCACAGACGCAGAGGCAAAGGATAGACCTCGATCTGTCTTACCCCCATCCGACTGAGACAATAGAGCAGAGATGAAGAGCATGCAGGTTCCGAGACCGAAACAGCCCCACAGCATCGTCTTTCGTCGTCCCATGCGATCCAAAGCCAGAGAAGGCAAGATGCTGCCAAACATGAACATCATCTGAATGCACCCACCGATGATTTGACTCCTCTGGACAGTCATGCCAACGTTCTCTTCTAGAACAGTTGGTATGTAATATACGACCATGTTAATGCCGCTAATTTGATTTACAAGCTGGATTAACCATGCGAGGAAGACTCGGTAACCTGTTCGGTTCTTATCCCTCTTGAAGATGGTGCCTCTGGTCTCAGCCTCGATGGCTTGGAGAATGGCTGCTCGCTCAGACTGGATGAATTCGTCCGTGGGCTGCATGTCGTTGACGGCGCAGAGGGTTTCGATAGCTTCGGCTTCGCGGCCATGGTTGAAGAGCCAGCGTGGGGACTCTGGTAGGGCGAACACGAGGATGATGACGAGAACTGCGAAGAGAGCTTGTAGGGCGATGGGCAGGCGCCAGGCGATTGGGCCGCCTACGAAGCTCATGCCAAAGTTGAACCAGTATGCAAAAACTATGCCGACCTGAAAAAGTATTAGGGGGGACCTCGAGGGAAGGGTTGGCAGGGTATCATGACATACACCAACAAACAGAACTTCGGCGCTCACGAGACGGCCGCGAGAGGTGGGTGTACAAAGTTCAGACTGGTACCTATGGTTTAATGTCAGATCAAGGCCGCGGAGAGCAAAAATTGGGGTTCTCTTACATGGGAACGGTTGCAGTCTTCAGCCCAGTACCAATACCGGTGATGATTCTGCCAACAACGAGATGTGCCACATGGAATGAAGTGGCCTGCAGCGTAGTTCCAATCACAACAAAGGTCATGGCAATCCATATGGCACGACGTCTGCCAGTCCTTTCACCCACAATGAAAGCAACTGTCGGGATATTAGTATACGAACCCGGACTCCTCAAAGCGATCATTACTGACCAAGACAACCAACCATGCATCCTAGGTTATAGCAAGCGACAATGATTCCAGTCTGCGAGTCACTGGGCCTGTTGAAGAGCTCAAGCCAGTCTTGATTCTGCAAGATGGGCCCAAAGACGCCTTGCTCGTAGCCAAAGAGGATAAAAGCGGCAAGACAGCAGACTGTAATGCCGAATTGGAGGGATTTGCCCCTGCCGAGCCAAGAATGCATGGTAACGGAAATAGTAGAGGTGGATTGGTCGACGGTTGATATGGAGATGCGTGCGAGAGATAAATGATGCTTTCTTTTGTGATTTAAGACCCTTCATGACAAGGTTATATACAAATGGCGCCGTGGCCTGAGTCGTGCAGAAGGGTAGCATCAAGACTCTCCGCCCCATGGGGTCCCCATGTGGCTGCGAGCTAATCTACCCCAGAATCGAGCTTGTCCCAGTTCCCAGGGAGGTCCGGCGTATACAGATGCCAGTTGCGTGTGAATCGTGCTAGCATCTCGTTAGAGTAGCACTAAGACGCCTCGCGAGCGCTTCGGATTGCCAGTGTCTTGTGCCAAGGCACCTCTCAAATTTGGAGCAACAAGATGAACTTCAGGCGTTTCTGCTTACAGGAAAAGCTTGCCATGGGTGTAGTCGGTCATGCGTAACCTAAAAAGAGAAATGTGAGCCTCCTCTGGCCTTGAAATGACCTGAGTGATTTTCTCGTAGCCTTGGCAGCTAAAATTCCTTACTTTCGCGAACTCAACACCATCATCACATGCGGTGACTCTCCTTTTCGAGAGTCGTAATCGACCCAAGATCGATGCGTATGGGGAGATGCACATCAGCACCGGAGATAGGTTAGTCAGAATCAGCTTCACTGGCTGGCCTTTGACAACGGGCTATTATTGGCAACTTCCCTCGTAAGTCAACTCTTTCCGGGAGGCGGTGTTACGGTCAATGACGTTGAAGAACTACATGTACAGCCTCGGATATCAGCTTGTTCCATCGTTTCGTGTGCCTTGTTACGTAGGCAACATATAATTATCCTTGACGGGAGTTCCACTCGCGATCAAATCGCGTTAGAGAGCGCTGTGCTGTGGGTACGCAATCAAGTGCCTTGATGGATATACGACTCGGTAGACCCAACATATACAACACCGTCTGCGCAAGGTCCTCAGCAGCAAGCGGTTCATATCCCTCAAAGAACTCATTCATGGCACCTTGATCATATTTAAC
Organism: Fusarium floridanum; assembly: GCA_003947005.1. NCBI lineage: Eukaryota > Fungi > Ascomycota > Sordariomycetes > Hypocreales > Nectriaceae > Fusarium > Fusarium floridanum. The sequence goes on along the minus strand of NKCL01000022.1, from coordinate 28,993 downwards.
TCTCTGGAGATGAAAGTGCGTATCAACGCAGCCAGGTCGTAGTGTCAAGACACGTATATCAGAGCCTGCAGTTTCCATGCGAAGACTATTAGTAAAGCCCTCGAGGAAGGCTTTCGAGGCGTGATAAACTGCCTAGCCGTTGAATGGTGGGTACTCTAGTCCAGTTACGGAAGACACGTTAAGAATGGTCCCCTTCTTTCTCGGCCACATGGACAGGTTTAACACTGTGTGTGTGGTAAACATCACGCCGTTGATTTTTGTGCCTGACATTTGGGCAACTTGATCAATAGGGAGTTCCCAGAACCGAGCAGGAGCACCGAGGGCGAGGCCGGCCTTGTATGTCTTTAGCACTGGACGTGATTCCCAGGGGATGGATGGTACTGACATTGTTGATGAGAATGTCAATCTGATCAAGGTCAGAGATGGCTGACTTGACAGCATTCTCAACCCGATTTTGATCCTGGATGTCAACTGGATAGACGGCAACCTTGACGCCGGAGAATTTGGAAGTGATTTCATCTCGCATGTTCTTAAGTTTGTCCTTGATCCGGTGAGCGTGTGCGAACAAAGTGTCAAGCAGTCATGTTTCCACTCACCTTGCTGCGGGATACCAGAGCAATGTTGACGCCATGCTCAGCCAGAAGTTTGGCTGTAGCTTCACCAAGGCCCATAGAAGGCCAGCTACCGTCTTCAGTGTGTTGGAAACCCATCAAGCATATCTATTGTAACGACATTCAGGTCTAACTCTAAAGCATTAATTCGGTTAGAAAGTGACAACCGCATCCTCATCATTCCTCCCTCGTGTCTGCCACAAATCGATCTCCTATCACTGTCTCTTCTTGATAGACTTCTTCACCGAGTCGGAAGAGAAAAAAGTTCTCATGTCTTGAACAAAAAGATCAGGGCACTCAAGGGACGAAAAATGACCCCCAGTTCCATACTCCCTCCAATACTGAATATTAGCAGCCTGCTGTGCCCAATCTTTCGGACACTGCAAACAGTCAGCGCTCTACTCAGGGACACACACACATCCTGGGGTCTACTCACATGGAGCTGCTCTTTGGCATACATGCTCACACCGGTAGGGCAACCGATGTACGTCTCAAACGTCTTCTCGGCTTCTCGTCGCGACCCAAAGGCTTCGCGGTAGAAGCGGAGGCCTGGCGTTGCACCTTGGATCCAGTGCATCACCACAAGCGTGATGACTGTGTCGGGGTCAAAGGCTTCAGCGACATGACCCCAGTCGTGAAACTTTTCGACGAACCAGGCCAGCAAACCGATGGGTGAATCACCCAGGGCAAAGCCAAGTGTCTGGGGTCTTGTTCTCTGTTGCTCCAGATATCCACTCTGATCTAGCTCAAAGTTTTTCCTGATGTGTAATGCCTCGTGTTCAAAATCAGAGTAGAGGACTCCAGAAAGACGCCAGCGCAGATAGGCCAGGGGAGCTGACCATAACGTCGGGGGCGGCACGGGAAACATGTTGAGATGCTGAGCACGCACAACCTCTGGAAACTGGATAACCATGGATCTCGTGATGAATGATCCAAAGTCGCCCCCCTGTGTGACGAACCACTTGTACCCAATCACGTCGGTCATCAAAATCTTGAAGGCTCGGGCAGTAATCTCGGGGCCAACCCCCGACTTGGTTGGGGTTGGTGAGAAGCCGAACCCAGGAATGGACGGTGCAACGACATGAAAGGAGGGATCCGTCGGGTCTTCTGGGGTACTGAGGCGGCTGACTACTTTGGAGGCTTCGATGAAAGACCCTGGCCATCCATGGGAGAATAAAAGTGGTATGGCGCTTGAGCTGGCCGACTTTGCATGGGTAAAGTGTAGAACCAAGGGTCCGTATCCTGGAACTTGAATCTTGACCAGATAGTGATTGAATGTTTCATTGACGTATCTCTAACGGTAGGAAGAAAGTCAGTAAATTTACCCAAGAATTGCGACTTGGTTGACACTCACCTCCTGCTTTGCCCAGTCGTATTCATCTCTCCAATACCGAGCAAGTTGCTGCACCTGAGCGACCTTGGCACCCTGAGACCAGTCATTAAGCCCAAAGTCACTCTGTTCAGATGGATAACGAGCGAGGTCAAGTTTTTGTCGAGTCGTCTCGATTAGACCCTTGTCAAAACGGACTGAGAGGGGGACGGGTTGGTTGAGCTTCAGACTTTGCTCCTGCGGCACACACAATTGAGACATGATGGAGGTTTATTTTCCAGTTTCTTAAAGAACTTATGGATGCGCAATGTCGATTTTCATTTGGAAAGATAGCAAGAGTCTTAAATGGTGCTTGGGCTGGTATGCAGACTCAACTCTCACCTCAAGGTTAGTAAGTGGAAGTGAGAGCGCTTCGACTTGTAAGCGACTGAAGGCTCGGATCCACATTGCGCGCCATCAGCGTTTCCGCTTGCCTCGTTTGCATCCGTCATCACCATGCCAAGCAGGGCAGATATGCAATTTGCCCAAACTTGGCCTACGAGTAGTCCATGGAGAGGCGGCGGAGACGGGCTTGGTTGGATTGACATCGAAGGCCCCCCCGCGCCCATGTTCATCAGCAGGTGTAGACGCTGTGAAGCCGTGCAGGTCATGTCGGCGAACCTTCCCCAGAAAGGGCCTCCGTCAATAGGGAGCATGGGCCTTCTTCCCCAGGGGCAATCGTGGAGTGTGCCGTAGCCTCTGGCCAGGACATCAAGATGCATAAGAGTTCTATAAAAGGACCATACCGTCAACAGGAAAGGGCTCAATGCATACGAACAGTGTAGACAACCTCATCTCTCATCTTCCATCTCTCGCCTTTCCAACGACATCCCAACCTACAACATGGCACCCTCAAAAGAGGTCATCATCATCGGCGCCGGCGTCTCTGGCCTAGGCATGGCCGTCCAACTCAAGCGCTTCCTCGGTCACAGCAACTTCACCATCTACGAAAAGTCAGACAACATCGGCGGCACCTGGTGGCACAACCGCTATCCCGCGTGCGCCTGCGACATTCCCAGTCACTTTTACTCTTACAGCTTCGCTCTGAACCCTGACTGGACGACTACGTATCCTGGCCGTGATGAACTTCACAGGTACTTCATGTCTGTTGCTGAAAAGTTCGACATCTTGCCTCATTGTCGGTTCAATGCCATGTGCTTGGATCTTGTCTGGGATGCTGCGGGGTCGATTTGGGTGTGCACTTTTGAGGATACGCAGACGGGTGAGCGGTTCGTCAAGGAGGCGCCAGTCGTTGTGAGTGCGGTTGGCACACTGGATCGTCCTTATATCCCTCAGCTTGAGGGCGCCGAATCCTTCCAGGGCAACATGTTTCACAGTGCTCGGTGGGATGATTTCATCGAGGTCAAGAACAAGAAAATTGTGGTCCTGGGAAACGGTGCTTCTGCAACCCAGTTCGTGCCAGAACTCGTCAAGGAGGTTGGTCCCAAGGGGAAAGTGACACAATTGGTCAAGAGTGCTCACTGGTGGACAAAGAGGGTATGTATACGTTGAAGTCATATTGGTTCATTTCACACCCAAACTAACACATTCTAGGGAAATCCAACCTACTCTAACACCTTCAAACTCATCATGAAGTATGTCCCACTCGCAGCTCGCATGTACCGCATCCTGCTCGCCTGGGACCTCGAAAAGGTCTTCTACTCCTTCCTCATGACCAAAGACGGCGCTCGCATGAGACAAAGGATCCGCGACGCCACCAACTCATACATCGAAAACGACGCTCCGCCGCAGTATCAACAAGTCCTGAGGCCCGACTATGAGCCTGGCTGCAAGCGCCGGGTCAACACGGCAACCTACCTGGAAGCTCTACACTCGCCAAACATGCTCTTGGCCAAGGATCGAGTCACGAAGATTGGTCCGCACCATGTCGAGACGGAGAGCGGTGCTGAGTACCAGGCAGATGCCATCATCTTTGCCACTGGCTTCACGACCCAGAAATGGCTTCATCCGATCCAAGTCAAGGGCGAGAACGGTCAAGATCTCCACGAGGTTTGGGACGCCTCGGGTGGTGCCGAAGCCTACAAGGGGACCGTTGTTACCGGCTTCCCCAACTTCTTCATCCTCTACGGGCCCAACGCCGCCACGGGCCAGCACTCGGTCATCTTCCACTCTGAGTGCCAGATCAACTACACATGCCGCCTGCTACGTAAGGTGCTCACCGGTCGCAACCCTGCGGCCTCCATCATGGTCAAGCCCGAAGCCCAACGCCGGGATCTAGCTTGGGTTCATGAGAAGCTCAAGAAGCTCGTCTTCAACAGTGGCTGTCAGAGCTGGTGGATGGATCCCAAGACGAAGAAGAACACCTTCATCTACCCTGACCCCATGTTTCTGTACTGGTTGCGCACGATATTCCCACGCTGGTCCGATTTCGAGGTCCGTTGAGACTGCACAAGGTTCGAGTTTCAATGTTGTCTTGAGTACGCTACTGGCTGTCGGGTTGGGCTCTATTGCGGTAGGATGTGTGAAGGATGTTGACAGCTCTCTCAAGCTTGTAAAAGAACTCTTGCAAAGCGTTGGATCACTTTTAGGGTCTGAGTAGGACATTTAGTGTATCGTATGTACCATAGACGCAATATATCTATCTATTCACAAAGCATTCTCTGCCGCTTAGCCAAATAGCTCCATGCACAGAATCTGAGTGATGCCACTGCCTTTTATCTCGGTAGATTTCCGAGGGACCCAGAGTTTAAGCTGAGGCGGTGAGCTATCACGAGCATCTCACAAACCTCCCAAACCGAAGGGAACAGTCCATCCCCACGGTGATCCCATGACTGATGTAGGCTACGAATAACAGGACGCCACGTCAAGGACTGTCCCACAGAACACTCTCGCAATTCGAGGGGCAACCATATACTCTTGAATGGAAGCCAAACCGCGTCGCCGCACCCCGATTCCTTCCCTACATCACCCTCCCAAACCCGACCAAGGACTAACCCAGGTTTAATTGTAAAGCCATAGCCTATAAAGACGACGTTTAAAACAGCGCGCTTACAAGTATCATGACATAGGCTCACACCAACTGGTTTCTACCATGGTTAACAAAGAAGTCCACGACGCCCTCGCTGCCTTCGTCGCCGAGCGAGACTGGGCGCAGTTTCACACGCCCGAGAATCTCGCCAAGAGCGTCTCCATCGAAGCCGCCGAACTCCTCGAGTGCTACCAGTGGAATGCTGAAGCCGACCCCAAGCGCGTCCGCGAAGAGCTTGCCGACGTCTTGACTTATTGTCTACTTCTGGCCGACAAGCTGGGAATGGACCCGGGGGAGATTGTGTTGGAGAAGCTTGAAGTGACGAAGAAGAAGTATCCCGTTGATAAGGCGCGAGGGAGTAGCAAGAAGTATGACCAACTTGAGGAACGTCCGGCTTAGCTTCTCCAAGGATGTGGAGGGCCCATGATGAGAGCCACAGCAACGGGTCTCTTGTGTACGTGCTAGACGATGACGGCGATAGCACCAAGACCTGTTCGATCTATTAGCTGAGGGGCATCTACGCTGGGGAGTAGCTTAATAATGCGGCTCCAGTGGTGCTGGGCATAGCACGAGTCAGTTGGGCATGTGGAAGCGCCGGACAAGTGGGGACGGCAAGGGGAAACGCCCGTCTAGACTATCGTCACTTCGTCATATCACAGACCTCCTCCCCGCGAGTGGAATCCCATCTATAGAACTGGGTAGTCGATGGAGCGATTCGAATCAAAAAGCGTAAAATCTAACCGCTCCTGCTCGAGCTTTCGACTCATAACTCCAACCCTTGACTCTCTTGCCAATGCCTGACCAAGCCGAGACTCATGGGTCCATCAGCTCACCAGAGGTAGCCTCCAGAGTAAGAAAGAGAAGAAAACATTGCCGTTCTCGGGCAGGCTGGTGCGTACAGTTGCTGCACTCGGGCCTCAAGTATGGATAGCTAACTTGCAGTGCAAGTCTCCCTTGTCGCAGACGGAGACGCAAATGTGAGTCAAACTTACGCCAGTACTTCCTGTTTAAGAGCGCTGACGGTTGGCCATGCAGGTGATGGAGGTCGTCCCATCTGTCAGGAATGCCATATCCGTCATGATCGATGCTTTTGGGGCCTCAAGGTCTCTTTCCATCCGTCCAGATCACTTCAACTCTCTTCAGAAGATGTCACTGCCCTGGTAGCCGTCGATAGGCAGAGACAGGAAGCTCGATCCGATGCTGCTGAATCCGCCTCTCCAACCCTCGTTGTGAGTCTCTTTCTAATTTCAAGGGACTTTTTGTTGACACGCCTCCCAGATTATAGATGATACGGAAGATATTGTCCGTTCTTACAGAAGAGACGATGCTCAGTCACCTGAAAATGATTCCGACTGCCATGCCCAAGATTCTGTTTCTGAGCATTTCCAGGACACCTCGGACCTCATACCAGAAGCCGTCCAGCCTTATCTAGGCTATTTAAGCAGTGGAGGAGGTGAGATTTATGTCCATGAATCGGGACACGATAGCTTCAACGATGATACTACTGCCCGGGGCGAACCCGTTCACCCCTTCAATACCACCCAGCCTTCAGAGCTTCCTTCAGAAATTTTCAGAACGCCCTTCATATCTGAGATTTTCTTACCTGACTTTTCCATCGCTCCCTTCTCCCTCGGACAAGCCTTCTCCCGCGACGCTCCCCCCGAGCCTGAACCTCGATTCCCCGTCTCACAGCGGATGAAAGCTGACCTTATATCCAACTACATAAGGGAGACAGCCACGTGGTGTGAGACGACGGACTCTGACATGCACTTTTCCGCCCGGAGCGTTCATCGCATGATGGAGTCTACGCCCTTTGTTGCTGCCGCTATTATTATAGGCTGCAATAATGTCAAAGCCATCAGCCATAATAACAAAAAAACATAGCTATTAATATATAATGGTATTAAAACCTAATACTATAAAAGACTATAACCTAATTTTTTTTAATTTTTATAATAATAGCTATAAAAAATTAAATAAAAAGATATATCTTTTATATAAGATAATACCTTTTATTATCCCTAAAAGTATAAAAAGTCTATATTACTCCTTTAGCTAGTTATTAATACTTTTATCTTTATCCTTTTCTTATTTATTAAAATAGCTATAATTATAAGACTCCCGGCCGTCTCCTATTTAAAGCTATTAGAGTTAGTAGAGAATCTGCGGCATCGAATATAAGGATCTAGGACGGTGAGTCAGACCGGAGTTAGTGGCGGAGTCCTACTAATATGATAAAGTAATCGGACCGGAGTCGGTGGCGGAGATCTATGTTAACGGAGTTAAGCATATGGGAAAGGTAGCTTGCAGGAAAAGAACACGTTATATATGGTTCACAATGAATCCAAACACAGGGGACCCATTTCACAGATCTTATCTATCGGTTATCCCGACTTCAACTATAATAAAGAACACATTTACCATTTCACACGTCAAATGAAGACACCGGGGAGCAACAGGCAACTTGCCAGGTCAATTCCAAGAGGCCTAATAATCAGTTAGGTAAATCCCCTCCAGAAATCACCGCCACTACGGTGACTTCCTATTCTAGAGACCAGAGCTGTGGGATTGAGAAAGACGGATAGATTGGGGTTGGGCGATGGGCTGGCTACGCATGGAACTAAGTAGCTATCTCGGCACCATTAACTCCCTAAGATCAAAGACATGGCTATGGTACCACAAGTTCATGTACTACGTATCGGCATATAGTGGGATCTTTCTTCTATTCTCTCATCAACATCTATCACTACTTGACCGCCTACTATGACGTCCTGGTTTGTAGCCGCATATGGTGCCTGCTCTCTGCATTATCTAACACTATAGATAATGTGGGCCATTGCCTAGTGTTGCATCCTGAGGCAGCCATGCAGATACCCCGACCTTCCGGAGATAGGCCCTGAAGTGAGGTCTTTCATCCAGCCAGCAAGGCCACCTCTTCCAAGATGTCCAGTAGTACACCAAATATGGGTGCAGGAGCAGGTTCCCAGCCACAGCTGGTGTTTGGCTTCCACTCCCTACACGAAGAGTTGCAGAGACTTCGCCAGGAGGTGATAGCTGATGCCGTCATATTACAGCCCGAGCCTGCTGGAAAGAAACCTGGTCTCCTCACTTACAATTCGCCGAGGCCATGCATGGAGATGCACAAGATTCTTGAGGATCAGGTACTAGTTCATTCAGCTCGTCTGTCCCCTGCATGTTCTGATATTTGGTCTAGACTAGCCTGGCCAATCTAACCGACGTGACGATTGGCCCAAGGGTGCGCAAGCCACAGGCATTCCAGCTCTCAGTTGGCCACGATGCATGGGTACCAGAAGGCTACCTGGGCCGCGCCATTCTGCTCTCCCAGTTTGAAGCTAGAATTCAGATCCGAAATGGTGATGCCTTGTCGGAGGAACACATTTGGAAGCCGAATCAGGAGCTTTACTACAATGGCGCGCTCCTCGCCCTCATTCCTCACCTCAAATTCTCCCTTGCTATTTACAAACTCACACCTCATGATGTTGGTCATCCGGTTCCATAACTTCCATCATGTTATGGCTCGTGGGGTGGCGGCAATGAACGCTATGGGGGTCGATGGTGTCGTGCTTAGGGAGACCGAGATAGTGTTCAACGTCATCCAGGCTTTGAGGTCAGCAGTGGGCCAGTGGCCATATGGCTAGGTACTGGAGAATGGTACCTGACTCTTCCCCCATAAATATCGTGCACAATGTTGGGTAGGCGAAGACAGCCCGACGATAGCTGTCTCTTGGGGATGTACACCAAGACGTCTTCAAGTAAGGCATGATCCCCCAAAACCTTCATGTCTCCGAGGATATTGATAGCCTCATCTGGCAACTTTTTCATACTGTGAGCGAACTTATTTCCTGTCCAACGTTAATGAGGTGCATCTTAAAAGTATATCCCACGGAACACGCACGCCGAAATGGTAACTCGTCGGCACGGCCAAGCCACGATCTTCGCAGCACATCTGACGCCTTGATCCACCTCCTGACACCAAGTCTCATGGTTCTGGCTGATGCTTCTGGGACTCTCATGTAATTTGCCACCATCTCATTCACAGTTTTAGCCCGGAAACCTAGCCCAATCGCAACTTCACCCAAGGCAATGAAGATGAAAGCGTGGATTTGAGACCGAGTGTCCTCGAGTAGAGCAGCGTGTTCATCTGCGAACGCTTTAAGAAGCGTTTGTGAGTCCATCTTGGCGCGCTTCGCGACGTCAATCTTGCTGAGAGCGAGCTCATTGCGGAGCTGCTCGATCCCCTCCTGGGTCTGTGGCTTCTTGTCGTCCCAGTCTTCTTCACCCTTTGGCAACGCTCTCAGAAAGGTCTTTATCGCGCTGACCGAGCTTTTCTTTGGTTGTTTTCGCGGCTGGCGGTCCTGCAGTCGGCTAGGATTAGAGATGATGCCATCCATGGTTGCATAGGTGGACAACGAAAGGACAAAGTGAGGGGGTGGAGAGTGTCACATCATAGCTACCCAGTAGATGGAAAGTAAGGCGGTTGGATTCGCCGCTATCCAATCAGTTGCCTGGACCGGGGAAGAAGCACGTTGTCCGATTGGTTCTTCGGTCTACATGCACTAAAAGTGAGGACTTTCTTGGCTCGATCTTCATCATCGGTTATCCCGACTTCAACTATAATAAAGAACACATTTCCAACACATCATAGCATCATATCCCAATGCTAACACAGTGGCCATGATCATCGCATCGGCTGGTATCTCCTCAATGGCGCGGATGCCGAACGCTCTGTCCTCTGTCATGCGCGACCACCCCCCGAAAGTGCTGTTCCCCAACCACTTGCCAGGAGACCATTGCAATAGCGGATTCTGTTCTTGGGGAAGCCACTCAGGCGGGCAAAGGCGAATGCTTCTGGCCTGCTCAACTGTATACTGGGACACTAGTCGCTGATTCCATCGTTCATTCGGCCATAGCGTGTTTATGTGCCAGTCCCAACTCAGCAGATACTCGAGGCATGGGAGACTCAGTGGGTTTACCCTTCTTTTGCGAATGGGTGGGTGGTTCAGGCACAGCGGGATCGGCAGTTGGCGATTTGGGCTGAAGAGTCGGTAGCAGAAATCGGCCAGATTGGCTGGTGACGAAAGTCGAGCGCGATGAATACAAGGAGTTCTTGAATGAATCGCAAAGGAAGAAACGGTACCAACAGACCGTTGCCAGGCATAGTCGCAGAGTTGACATCAGTGTTGATTATCTCGAAGGTGTACTATCACCGCCGGATCGCTAGGACAAAGAGAGCAGTATCCCCACGGTACCTTGTGGCTTCCTCCCTTGAAAGGGTGCACGAACATGAGCATCGGGTGGAGGAGGGAGGCGTGGTAAGCGAACCCTTCCTACCAAGGCGACAGTTGTATAGCGGCACCCCTTTCGGCGAGACATGATAATAATAGGGACCATTGAGGCAAATGAAAATGGTTGATTCAGAAAGATAGCTGCCCTCTCCCGGCTTTTCGCATGACGAGTCCCCCTCCAACTTGAAGGGCGGGCCCTTGGTTCGCGGACTACCTCGGCACAACTGGACGCGTCTTCCAGCACCAGCAAGAGCAGCTTGGGGGATCTCTATTTAGCTAGCATTCTTTCCTCTTTTCCCCCTCCGTCTCCCTAATTATGCACACCCCAGTACCCCTCCTACGACGGGTAGGAACACTGATATGGCGCTTCAAGACTCGGCCACCTCAGTTTGCCTCCACAGCAAGCTGGACCAATAAGCAAAAGGGCCTGTCCCACTTGTTTCTGTTAAGTGCACCCTGTCCTACGTAACACAGCAACTGGCCCGGCTCCCACCTTATCTCCCTCTCAGTATGATCAACCACAGTGACCGCACCACCCTCCTGGAGGAGCATGGCGGCGCTGATATGACCTTGAGATACCGGCAAAGATGTAAGTGGCTCTAGGCGAAAGAGTTGAGGCTTCCAATCATCCATATTCACAATCCTCCATCCCCGACTCTCGGCGATCGAGGCAATCATGCTGCCCTTTTGGCTGGTCAGCAGGAGCAGAGAAAGCCGCATTTAGAATCCACCTCCCTTGGTCTTGAGACAGTCGAAAAGCTTTGGGAGCAAGTTAGGAAGACCCAAATCATGGGGCCCTGGACGCTGTAGTATCGGTGCCAAGCCAACCACCTCCCTACTGGCCATGTTCCAGTCCTCTTCGAAGACCTTGTCGAGGGAGATGGATACGGCAAATGAATCAACACGGTAAGAGAGCGGGTCAGCCGTTGGATCTTGGCCCTGTGGCCGATGTACACCCTCAATCATATCGCGGCTTCCCGGTTAGTATAGAGCCCTCCGTGCTAATGACGGTCACCCACCTGAAGCGCCCCGCGAAAAGCACGTAAACAATATTCGGAACTCGGAGACAAGTCGAGTCCAACTGACTCTGAGGCCGGTAGATGCTCCGAGACTCCTCAACAAGGATCTGCATGTGCCTCTCATTGAAATTTGATAGTCTGAAAAGTGCATTTGCTGCCCTAAATTAGCAGATGGTTACACGAGGCTGGTAGGGAGACAAACGACGGCGTATGGCCACCTCATACGCACGGGTACCGACAGCACCATGGATATGGAGCTCATCTAGCATTCGTATGAATCGCTGAGCCCCCCATCTCATTCCGTCGAGTGATTTGTCGGGCTTGTCTACTCTTAGACGAATCAACTCACGTGCCTGGTCCAGACTCAGCTCTCCCTGCTTTACCGCCACCTCACACGCGTCAATCAGGGTCATGACGTCCAATTGCTGGCCCGAATCCAGAGTATTGGCCAGCTCCATGATAAGGTCTGAGCAAGCCATCATCTTGCGGCTTGCAGGGGAATACTGGTTTGTCAAGGTAAGCTTGCAAAATAGCACTGCAACCTCCTCATCAGTTTGTGGCACACCATGAGCCCAACCATCTTCGGTCTTGGGAATCTTTTTTAGGATGCCAATAACGTCGGTACGTAAATCTGCATCGGGTCTCGAGGACGCCCCTCCCTTCCCGAGCTGCCATTGTTTGATATTGTGCATTGTTGGTTGAGGGCGGAGGGAATGAGGAACTTGAGATTGAGAGTCGAAGGCTGAATTACCTGTCTAGCCATTTTAGGAAATCCCAAAAAGTCGCGCAACCGGGGCTCTTCCCCGCAACTGGGGCATTTCGCCGTCGTACGTACCTAGATTCACGCTTTATTTCACCCCGCCGTCCCACCCCACGAGGGGGGTGTGGCAAATGACACCAAGAGCCAGATAGCCGAGACACGGGGACCTGACGAGACGAGACTCAGTGTATCCATTCCCCAATATGCAGAGGGACGGAAAAAGCCTCCTACCCTGAGGCCGTGCCAAGAAAGCCGACTAGGAGGGGTCAGAGCTCTTAAGCCCAGTGCGTGCTCTGCGTTTCTTACCGTCAAAATTTATATTGATGGAACCCGTAGAGTATGGAACGAAGAAGTTATGAGAAAACCCGCTGAGATATCTACGGCAATTTCTTCTGATGTAGTCCGATCATAGGTTTGATCTTACAAGACCTTATGTAGCCTACCATCTATTGGCAGACCCAATCTACATCATTGACACGAGTTCAAGTTACCTTCTTTTATATTCTCATTCTATCTGCTATTGCCCTGTTCCTATCTCTAAATCTCACAAATATCAGTATTTTTCAATATCTATCCCATATACCTTGACGGCAACAACTCCCGTGGCTCATTTTAAAATGGACTCTCAAAACACTCCAAGGTCAATTATCGTTGTCGAAACTGGTGGAACCATCGCCGCCAGGGGAGCATCACAGAAGTACGAGAGCGGCGTCAAGCTCATCAGTGAACTCACGAACGGTCTATCTCTGGCCGGTTAAGACATTCGGCTAGTCGACTATTCTATTGGCGACAGCATCGATAAGACCGACAGAGATCACATAGAGCTCACCGCGTACATTCAGGAGCACCGGCCGATGCCCGCGTGATGAAACTACTTTGTGGGCATGTTGGATTAGGTGAGTGAGCCAGTTCTATGCCAAACACTGTTACACAAGGTTGCATAGCCAGTAATCCTCCAGACGCCAGCTTGTTCTTCTGTACCTCTCGTCTGGCATTTCATAGTTGTCGAGCCGACATGAACGAGCCGGAGAATGTGAGCCCTAAGTCTCACTAGCGAGGAGGTTCCTGCGTGCCAGTGGCAGGTTAGAGCTTAGTTTGGGAACAGGCATGCTTGAACATCTTAAGTCCACATCGGCAACATGGCCAATATAGGTGAATGAAAAGGTTGAAACATTAGACGAAGGAGAGTTATGACGATGCCAATGACATTTTAGATGGCTAAAGGGGTCTTCCTATGACGGCTTCTGTCCAGTACCATTGCAAACTCCACAGTCAAATATGCCTTTCTTCCCCGTGCCACTGCAGCTGGTACAATCTGACATATCGATTGTCTTTTGCCTTCGGGGGTTTTGTTTTCTTAATATCTACGTTCGTCAGCTCGGAGAGCAATGCAGGCCAGTCACGAACATACGTATGGAAGTTTTAGACAGTTGCTTGATCACACAAAGTTGAGACGTGCTGTGGCCGAGTTGCGGGGTTTTAATGAAACAGTCCCTAAAGCAGCCGAAGTAGCGAAGGTAGCACGTGATCACAACCTCATTCCTCTTGCTTCTGGCACCTCCCCTCTGTCGCCCGTCGTTTATTCACACATCAGCCGTCGCGACAATGGATGAAACGCATCAAGCAAATGCCCAGATGAATTTGGCGACAAGTCTAGCTGGATTCTCAGCAAGTACTCTTATATCGATCCTAGCTAGTTGATGATAGCTGACTTGGTTTGAGCAACGCATTTTAGGCCTCCTCCGCACCGATTTAAGCGAGACCCAGTCGCGCTTCCAGAACGACATCAATCGCATTCAAAACGTCCTCGATGACCTATTGCGTGACGTTCGAAGTTCCCTTCCTCGCCCAGATGGCGAGATTTCCACCGGACGTCCATTGAGCCCAGTAAACAGCGACAGCGAGGGATCGGGTCGAACCTGTCCACACCCTGATTGTGCCAAGATCGAACCTAGGCATGTTTATTCTGAACAGACGAATCTCATTCGACATTAAACAACGCGTATATATATCTGGTGTCTATCACTACAGAATTTCTAATTCACACCCCAGATGACCCGTGTCACGAGCAATGCACTATATGCGGCGGCGCCATGGAAAACGGCATGGACCTGGGCACACATTTGACGAGATGTATAAAAAAGGGGGGAACAGCAGAGCACAGAGATCGACAAACTGGTCGATGGCGAAGTGCTCTGAAGAGAGCTGCGCATGAACCTGATCAGGCGGGTGTTGTGGCTAAGAAACGCCGAATTACCTCGCAGGCCAAGTCGCTTAATCCCCACAAACCTTGATCCGGCAAATCCAGAGTCGCCCAGGAACACAGTACCGTCGACATGACTTGGCCGGACCTCGTAGCCATTCGATCCCCCTTTAATGTCCATGGCTTCACCTTGGAGGTGCCTACGTCCTAAACTGGATGACCTAGACACAACCAACATTTCAGTACTTTCTGCACCGGACAAGTTTCCTGCACATATTGGCGATGCAATTCAAGCTCCTCGAACAAGTTCTCAAGATCATGCTCCACCAAACAGATCCTCCTCCTTTCCCTTCGACACTCCACAGATGCATACTCGTCAAGAATAGCTTAGGTCCCCTCAGATTCACCCTGCTTCAAGTAACAAACATTCAAATCTATATTTTCGCAGCGCATCTCGTCAACCAGGTGCTTCAGCTTCACTGGCAGGGGCATTGGTTTCCAGTGTGGCAGCTCATCTGGAATCATTACCCCAAGTAGCACACCAATCCCCCGTTCAATCTCCCAGCCAAGCCGTGCATCCATCACAACCCTAGTGGATGTCAGTAGATGTCGCCTTCTTCTTTTGCCGGTGAACTTACAACCCCCCCTCCTTCATCGTCATGGGAGTAGGGTTAATTCTGGGCACTGCAAGGGATTGGGATGGCAAGGTCAATAATCCGTTCCTGGCCACGGTGGCAGGTAGAAATCCAAGGTGCGACCCAGCATACAGTGTGCCTGCTGAATTAGTAGACCAGCAAATAACCACTATCATCCGCAAGACTTTGGCCCGTAAGATGCAGTGGCTTTCTGTAGTTGGACCAAAGATTCTGCAGAACCCAACTACGGAGCGGGGGAAAAGGGACATGATGGTGTTGGAAACTACCTGGAGTCGATGAGAGAAAAGGAGTGCAGTGTCCATTTTTCTACTTACCGCATTCTTGAATACAGCTTCTCGGATTAGATTCATGCCTTGCTCTGTCTGTGCATTGTATTTAATGTCGATGATGTCGTCAACCAGTTGTGCAATGCTTGCTTGTTCCTGCGCCCAGAACCCTTCGTGCTGGAAATCTTCCACGATCATAGGTATATTCAAAGCCATGACTCCTATGCTTCCACAAACTTTGATTGAAGCTCGGGAGGTTGCTTGCGTTTAAGGATTTGAGGTTATGATGTTGAGCAATGTTGACAGTTTTGGAATTAACGTCTCAAGATGTCGGATAAGCATTGTTCCCGTTTCAATGTTCCAACCTGCATTAGTCTGCAATGATGTCCAGCCGACAAATCACGTGCTTATATGCACGCCCGATCTCGCACTACCCCTTTCCGACAGTCCAGATCGGCTCCCTTATGACTTGTAAAGCTTCACAAGATATATTATGGGATATCTGATCCCAAAAGTAGCCCTAGTATTCATCCCGTTACAGCCAGCTGGCTCTGGGGTACAAAGCTCCCTCCCGCTAGGCCAAGACAAGTTGGTCAACGACCTACCCTATAGCATCCTCAAGCGGTCTTTCGAGCGCTAACAAATGTAAATGAAACCGGTATTCGAAAGAACCATGTTGGGTCGTTAGAAATCTAAGCATATATCTATATTTTTGAGACTTACCTAACGATAAGTTCACACAGTAGGAGAGATCTAGATGTCGTGGGTTGAGTACCTAGCCACAGACTGTGAGCCACCTCTCTCAGCCACAACTGGGATAAGTCAGCAGATTGCGATGTCTTCCTATTTATCCAACTTTCTTAGGCAGTGACGAGTTCGACGCCGTGATTTTTAGCCAGACTACTCATTGAACTCCACCATGGGCGTCCGCAGCAGTCGCATCGTGGCAGACCACGTACTGGCAGCATGCGATCGTAGTCAGGGAGACTCTATATCCCCTTCCGAGATGAACAATCCCGAGGTAAAGATCCTTTCCCACTGCCTAAGCATCAACTGACTCTTTCATAATTAGTTTAGACAGGCACTGCACTCCATGTTAGGCGGCCCGATGCCTCCAAGTGTTGAGACGGTGTTAAGCCAGTATGGTTTCAGAAGGTCCGCCTTCTTCGAAAATCTCCAACTCAACCATATCTTGCCAACGTGGATAGCGGCCCCGAACACGCTTGTGGACGAGCTCGCAAGCGAACAAGGGCCTGCAGATTTCGTCTGCAGGCTATATAATAGAATCGGAGTATTACCCACGAGCCAGGTATCAGCAGTTGATACAGTTAAGCGGAGACTTTATAGCCTCGCTTTTTCTCGAGCCAGAACCGCCTTTTCCCAGCTTTTTCATGCACAGGGGAATGTAGACCCGTTAGCTGAGTTCCTTGTTCACTCAGGCATGGGGAGCATCAAGACTGTCCGCAAGAATTGCGTTGAGTGGGCAATGAGAGGGAAGCGACTGGATCAACTTTCTGCTGACCTCGATCACCCTGGAATTTTACTGCTGGATAGTAGTCTAAGTTCGTTCGAGCAAGTAACAAGCCATGTCGTGTCCATAAAGCCCATGCACTAATGAAAGAACCAGCATCGAGCGTGGGAAAGATTTATCCGCGATCAAGGCAGCTGCTTCCAACGCCCTACCCCAGTTGGCAGAAGTAGTTGCCAGGGACGATGAGGCTTCATCGGTCCTCTTTTCCCGGCTGCAAGTAGCCATTTCTAACTGGGAATGCCACATGCAATCTATGCACCAGCTAGCTTGCCCCAAGAGGCCTTCTGATCGAATACCTGTCGCAAAGCTGTGTAGTCTTGTCGCCAGTAATCCTCAGCTGTGCGCTCCTCATACGACTGGTACAGTGCAGACCACATCCGATCACGTTGCCAATGTCATTGCCCCCATGACGAGCTACCCAACATCTCAGAACCCCCAGCAGACAAATGAACTCGATAACGATGGATTCGTGTCGCAAACCAATCTACTACATGATAATGCGATGCAAGAACAGCGAGAGCTCCGGGAATGGGGTGGTATTCCATACATGCACGATCCGGTCAATTATCAGTAGGATTCTAAGACTACCAAGCTGAACACAAGGACGACTACTTGGTTAGATTATTCTCAGTCCCTTCTGCCGCATAATCCTTCACAACACACTCTTGTATGAAAGGGCTGGTATCCCAACTCCTGTATTCGATAACATGCACTTCTCCCCCTTTATCTTCACCTGGGCTAGAAGACTGCTGAGCGTTGCCGTCCTGCAAATGCGCAACCTCTGGAGTGGGAGCCGATGAGTCGGACGGAGATTCTTTTTGTCTTTGATCGGACATTTTGATTCTTGTACGTGTATCAGTGCTGGAGATCTTGATAGATGATATGCAGCTTACATCAACGATAGGGAGGGAGTTAAAAACTTGAGTGTCGAGGCCTGGCAATGCATGGTATTTCCCTCCAAGCGAGCAACGAAGATACCACTACTTATACGACCATAGAAGTTGCTCCAGCGAAACAGAAAGGATGCTACCAACGTCTTAGAATTGCATAGATCACACACCAGCAGCACAGCACCTACCTGGCCCTCACCATCCTCACTATTGACATTGCGGTTCTTGCTGAAGAGCGACAAGGACTTCACCCGTCTCCATATACTTGAGTTGTTTCATTTCCAAACATCGAGTCGGACTACGTGGCGATATTGACTCTCCGTCTAATAAGGAATCATTTCATAGGGCTGTCTACCTAAAAGCTTAGTGTTTCTTATCCCAACGTTAACTTGCACGGACGATAGTAGATGGGGTAGGATGGACGATAGCACATGGTAGGAAATGGGGTGATGGACGATAGTGAATGCGGACCCGCCATAGATCGTGATTGGACTAGAATTTTCGAATGGGGTGACGCATGCTAGATACTATATCACATGATACTGCCATTGCTTCTCTACATTGGGCGCCCATGAACTTCTCGCCCAACGCGCGAAATGTGCTGCCAAATATCACCTCAACACCTCGAAATATCCTATACTTGATAGTTCTCGATGCCTCTCTGTCCATGATTTCTAACGCTTCACCGAAAAAGACTGCATTTCTCCATCAACCTCCAACGTGACGACGACGCTTTCAATCAAGATGGCAAGTATTTTTCTCCTCTGCTTTTAGCCTGTCTGACTATGCATCAGAGTCTGAACGTCACACCCCTCCTAAAACCCGACGACTTTTTCACATCCAACATCGAAATCATACCGAGAGTCATCGAAGGGCACGGCCAACTGTTATACTGGAAGGATTGTAATAACGTCTACATCCGCCGAAATAATCGCGCTGGGAGTACCGGCGAATGGTCGAAGGTGGCCCATGCTAGCGGAGAAGCTATTGTTAATGTTGATGTGGACTTGTATTTCTATGACGGTCTTGTAAAGACCGGGGGACGATGAGCATCATTACGTTAAGTACAGAGAGTCTCGAATGGAAGAGGCCTGTTTCAAGCCGAGATTAAGTGTAAAGGTTGCGCACTCGTCTGCTTGACTTGCAATGCTCATGGACACACAGCCTGTAACGGCGAGCTTGCCCTTTTTTATTTCCTGTTTTCGATATTCGCTGGAGGTGAGTGCGGAAGCTGGTTCTTCGCCAAACATCGGCACGAGTGCATTCTCCTGACAATCAAGAAGGGTAAATGCTGGGTTGGGAAACACCCGAGTGCCATTCGGGTATATCAGGTACGTGAATGCACCTTGGGTCTCCACATCGACCCCGAATAGTATCCGGGCGAAGCGGTCAATCTTGTTTGGAATGATTGCCATCTGCATAACACAGTCAGCATTCACTGGCAGCGCCGGGAAGTTCATCGCAATGGCAAGAGTTTCCTCCGAGATTGGATCGCCATTCTCCGAGACCGCGATGTTTGTGTGCAAAAGAATGGAGCTAGTGATGCGATGTGGGAAATATTGGGCCGCCTTCATGGGCGATGCGTAGTTATACTGATGACGGTGTGGGTAGCCAGCGCGCAGCATTGATCCAGCAGCTATTCCCACTTGCATCTCATCGTCGCTCTCAAATGAAGGGCTTGGCGATGGTGAATCCGGCTGAGTCTGCTGCCGATCTTGTACTAGGCGGCCGGATGAGAAACACCTTCACTAACAGCTGGCGAGGACAAGTTACCTGGAAATCTCGCTTGCAGCTTGTGCATCGCCTCCGTGATGGTCAGAGAAGGCTCAGTTCTGGCTAATTCTAAGGCAACCCATCTCTTAACCTCTTCTGGAAACCTGTCCAAAGTGTCTAACTCAGTTCTCCTGGGAGATCTTGATTCTTGGGCTGAGTGTGTGGATAAGAAATGAGCTAGCCATGCTTTATGGCTGATTCTCCAGCTGAGCCTGGCAGCAAGGAAAAGAGAAAAGCAGGGCGAGGAACAAGAGAGTGGAGGTGCGAGTCAGACGGATCCCTCACACATTCAACAAAGATGAGATTACATTTGAGGATCAAGGCAAGTCACGGACTACGAAATACGATGAGTGGGTGGCCAAGAAGCGTGATAGGCGGACTGTTTATGAGTATCGCCGTAAGGGAGTCGTTTACTGGTGCGAAGGAATATTTATGCCTCAGGCATTTATATCGCGCGGGGCAACATCTTTGTCTGTTTTTCTTGCGTCCCGTCTCCATTCTTTTATCTGTAGTATTGCCGAGAATGAAACAGTTCTGCGTGACCCATCGATGCGGCCTGTGTTGCCTCAGGTTCGACAATGGTGACGATTTCACTACTAGTACGCGGCGCGATACCTTCCCAGAAATACTTCTCCAGAGTCGCTAACACGTATATATCAAGTCAGGCCAGGCCTACAATACTCAAAAACGTTTCAATACGAAAGTAAGAAGACGTTTTTAGATGGTACAGCCCATGTCGGATATATCGCGTGCGTCGGTGGCACATACTATCATCCAAGCGGTCTCGTTATTAGATGCCACACTCTTTGCCTACATCTCCTGGCTCCCGCGCCTCTCGAACGAAGCCTTAGGATTAATCAGTTCCAGTTTAAGCCCCGTGCTGCCCAAGAGCTAGCCCGGAATCGCTAGCTCAAGGATACACTAGCATCACGACTTACACTACCGAGGCTATTGCCACCTAAATTGCGGCAATATATAACTAGCTACTTGCTCAAAGAATATGCCGTTTCCGTCACGAGATCTTTAAGTCTTGGCTCAAGCTAAAACAGACCAACAATAGACTTCTTAACACCGCTGGCTGAGCGTCTTGTCAGTTTCCAAGGTCAGACCTATATCGGCTCTCTTGTAAACAAACCCCAGCAGAGCAGCTCCAAGACACCACCAAGCATCATATACATATCCCACAATCACCATAGTATCCTATAAGTAATGGCAACCAACTATAAGGTCATCCCTAATATCAAGCATATCCGCGGGGTTTAATAGAAAATACTAAGAATACCAAATCCAAGTTATCACTTAGAACTACATAATAATATACGTCTTATTCTACTACTAGCCATTAAGGACTACTATTGATTCTTATCTTGTTAGGCCGTTAAATTACGTGACTTAACCTGCTACGACGGGAATAAGACACAATCTAGTACCCGTGACAAGCGCTCATGGGCTACCCCCCAGTTTCCTAACAAGCAACTCTGGTCCTACGAGTTCTATAAGATGGCCACCCAGCATCCACGCCAAATCGATCTCTTCTAGTATAATCTCCAAGAAACCACTAGCTACTTAGTCTATTGCGGACCCAAGCCTCTCGATTTTCACACCCACAAGCTAGGGGATAACGACCTAACATTCTATAATAAGACCTCGACCTACTCGGTCTAGATCCACATACCTTTCCATAAGGATAAGTTCATCTTAAGTATTTAGATACGCAGGCATCAGCGCCTCGACCTAGAGCTTACGCTCGCCTTCAAGACAACCAAAAAGCGCGCCATACTGCTAGGACCCTAGGCGATACTATCTCTAACTAATAATACATGGGCCCTCTTAGCTACGCCAGAAAAAGCGCCTGGCTAGTTCTTTTTCGATAGATATCCCTATAGCATCCGCGCCCTTCTTTTTTAATCTCCCCCACCCCCTCGACAATCATACTATCCACACTTTCCGGCCCCATCATCCACTCCCCCAGTAATAAAAAATCTCAAAGGTTTCTTTTAGTCTTCGGCACGTGCTATAGGGATTATAGAGATAGTTCCATACTACGGTAAAAGCGATAGCCAATCCCAAGTCCTTAGCCTCCTGATTTCCTACCTAGATGGGATAAAGGCATGCGTCGGGCAGGTCCGACTAGACCACCTTGGTCCACCTTTTACACCAGACCCTTCGCAGAAGCTATACCTGGGCTTCAAGTACACCAAGATGGGGTGTCCCTACGTAACGGAAATTAGATTGTCCGCCGTACCATTGAATAGTACCCTTGTCTCGTGGTTTAAGGTGGAGTGGCGTGGCACGATAGAATGGTGGTTTTCCTTTCGACAGTGTCAGGTTTGGCAAAACGGCCGCGTGAGTCTAGCTACTAAGACGGTATAGGGTTAAATCTATTACTTTTATATTATTAAAGACATCAAAGGGAACGTAGGACTAGAGTGTGCGCTTTCGTAGCGTAGTGATAGCGACTTATTCGCTGACCTAGACATAATGGAGTCCACGCCGAGGGCAACACGACCAGATCCCACCTTTCACGACATTTTCCTTTTGTAGTCTACTGGCTGGAACCAATGATATTCAAGAAACTCGTAGTCTCCATCCTTTGTTTGTGCGGCTTGAATCTGAACTGCATTATTAGAAATGTCATCTAAATATTTTCGCTTATTGGGCAAGCTTGCCTCAGGCATCTTTGCGAAGAGCTAGACGTTGCTCCTGCAGCCTCTGCTTAGGTATAGGTCCTAACTTCAATTCAGCTTGCACGCGTTAGAGTTCGATCTAACGAGAATGGTTGTCTATGTGATGTCGAGCTGAGCAACATAAGATTGTTGCCAGTGACCGTCTCCATGAAACCTCGTGAGAAAACGGTTAAAATCGGCGCATACAGTACGTAAGCATCGCACACCAATAGGGTTCGCGCCCATCCCTCTGCACCAAGGCCCGATGCTGCCTAAGCTCGTCCCATTCGAGGTTTCACATCACCAGTCTATAATAGAGACCCTGAACCGCCGGGCTCATAACCTCTAATTACGGTCAAAATGGACATGACCCGAGTCACTGAGGCGCCAGAGCTTGCGCACCTGGCCGCTCAGGTCAGGGAAGACACACTGCGCCCTCTAGACGGCCATGATAACCCGGGAGTGTTCGAGGATACAGAAGCCATCAAGGAGCTTCGAGAAGCCTTTAAAGCAAAATACGTACGTCGATAAGCGATCCATGGTATACTCAAACCCCTGATGAGCTTCTCAAGGTCGAACCTATAGCCCGCGGTCTTTGCTCTCGCCACAAAAGGGAAGTGGAACTCCGCCAAGTGAATCCGACGAGCCTTTCCCCAGGTATCGGCATGGTGACAAAGGAGAACGAGTTCATTGTGGTTATTCCTCTCATTCACTCTAGTCAGGACGTTTGGCACAGGTCTAAAACTTTGAATTGGTACAAGTTAAGATGGGACATCGGCACGTTTATTAGCATTCCCGGCGGAAATGCATTCGAAGTTAGGAACAGTAGTATCATGATGCAGACATTCTACTTTAGCTGGTAGTGTATACGTCCGAATCTTGGTACGGAACATCGCATGTATTACAATGTTGATGTCTTTCGCACGAAGCTAATTAACAGTTCTGAACCATACCTGTTCTCTCCACTGCTGCCAATGACGTCTGTAGGTTGAGCTACTAACCGAACCATGTAGCTGATGACTAGGGAGTAACAACAGTTTTCACCTTCGCTGTGTACTAAGATCCCTCGCTTGCACTGGCATCAGGTGGTCAATTAAATTCTGTGGCTGTTGACATGTGGAATGAAAGTGACTGAGGAAGATGTCGACAGGACTTTTACCAAACGAACCAAGCAAGGGAACCGGAAAAAATGAATTTATTACATCACAACTATCACAATTATGACCTTAGCCGTTGAGGCCGATGGGGAGTGTTGAGAGCTGTTGCTGATGGCAAGGGCCGGCTGATTGCTCAAGTTCAGGCGAGCAAGGGAGACAAGCCGTCCCTAAGGTCACCGGAGATGACCAGTCTCTGCTTGAACCAAACTTTCCTGCACCTACTAGGCAAGGTTTCCCACGAGCACTATAGCTCCGCCAATCATCCCCGTCACCAACTCCAGCCTGACGCAATTTCTGGAACCGAGAAATTGAAGGTGAACCCGGGTCGTGACTCGGTTGGAGTAGGGTCGATGGTAACAAGATTGAGATTCAAGTTCCGACCTATTTCAGCATGAGCAAAGTTCTCATAGCAAATACCCCAGATCTGCCTCAAGGCCCTGATGCACAAGATTGCCCATGGAGACCATGGAACAGCTTGAAGGCACAGCTATGAAGAGAATACAAAAACGCACATGAACAATTTGACTTGCACGTGCTTGTCCTGTTCCTCTCTCGGACATTTACTCTCTGTCTATCTTCAATCTCGAGTGCCATCATTCTAATCTCCGTCTATCGCCTGTCCTCATCTGATCATCACGATTCGACATCACATCCACCGACATCCCCGTTGCTTGCCGCCATGTCCAGCTCCCACCACCAACACCATGACGATCCTGAAACCCCCCTGGGGGAGACGTCCCCAACCGACAGAACTTGGTCGATCCCAGTCCGAAAGAGTCTCCCCCCTGCCGCGATCCCCAAAAGAGCAAGCAGCAAGCGGACAGTGTCTCAGACGTGGGACGAATTGAACAAGAAACTTTAAAGTGTGGGGGAGCGAGCAACTCCGAGAAGCTCGAAAGAAGCTCAGGCGAAGATTGTCAATGGATGAAAAGTATGGGGATAGCTACTTGGAGATCTCCTAGCTTCACGTCGCATCAGCCCAAGTCGAGTCGCAAATTGAACTCAGGAAGTTTGAAGCAACTCCTGATGAAACATGGTACGACCAACCCGTCGCCTACAACCTCAAGCTACAACACGACAGCTCGATGCAGTGGGAGAGCATTATGAAAAGGCACAAGACGAGGATCCAGAGTCGTATCGCCTCAGGTTGCGGGACGTTTGTACGACTATTCACAACATCAAAAGTTGGTTTCAACCTGCATGGAGGCCAAGGCGAGAGAGACTCATCCATGCAGTCGTACATGCGTGACGACATGTTGAAGGTATACTGCCCTGATCGGCCATTGGAAGGCTACCGCTGGGATTCAATTCTTTACAAGTGGTTTGACGAGGAGAATGTGCACGTCGCCCACCTATTCCCAGAGGCTTGTGGATAGAAATGAGAGCGTTTGGTTGAGGATGAAGTCTTTCAAGAAATAGAGTGACCATCACCTAGCATTCTTATCTAATGAACAACAACGAGCCGGAATCTCGATGATCTTAGTCGCTCTCTATTCCCTGAGACACTAGTAGTAATATCTTACTATATCCTCCTAGCAGCAGCACGTTGCATAGCAGTCGCCCGGCTAGGGCTGTAATTGTTTCTTAATGAACGGGAACACGTTTCAGTCAACAATGAGAGGCAACACAGAAATGAAGAAGCTTGATGCATCCTGTCGTTGATCGCCTGGTGTTGTGTCCTACAGAAGAGAAAAGAGAGAGCAGCGGCAAATGCGTCAACAGGGATGCCACTTGATCACCAAGGCCAGGCATGAGCTCTGGGAACATTATGGCCAGACTGGATTGGAGATCAGGAAGACAAGCATTCGTGACAACGGTTGATACCCCTTCACCAACAAGGTCGATATAGTTTCTGCAAAGCAAATGCAGCTAGGAATAAACTCCCAGTCACCAAGACATGCGACACTCAGTCCCGTGCCAAGTCGAGGCCACAAGAGAAGAGGGAAATGACTTGAAAAAGAAAATATGAAATAAAATAAACACTGACTATTTGCAGCCTATAGGTAATTGTTCCAACCCCAGACCCCCTTGCCAACACTAGCCCGTGGTATACGGGATTGCTGTTGATCTCTGTGAATCGCATCCTGACGCTCCTTATACCACTCTACTAGCATGTCCACCTGCAAATCCACTTCCTCCATCATATCCTCAATGCTGCTAGAACGCATCTCGATGAACTCAAAGTCAAAAGCCATAAAATCTCCCCCACAGTAATGAACATTCTCAGGACTGACATCATCAAGGAGAACTCCGCATAGCCTAATCGCCTCAAGCGGTTTTCTAAGCCCATGGCGTAACTGATCCTCTTCTATAGATGGCATGTGATCGTCCATCAGGGTGACCCCGCCAATATCTGAGAGGATCATAGCTCGAGAACCGGCGACCTTTGTTACGCCGTGGAACTCTGGAATGAATTCACCCTGTAGGGCCTGGAGATGTCGGTATGCCATTACCTCAGCGTCAAAAAGATTTGGAGCGTCATCTCCGCGTCTCTTCAATAGTTCTTCGTCTTCTTTCTTTAAGATAACACGGCTGGGAAGGCTCTTGCGCGTCTCATCACTGAGAGTAAGGCGAAGCACATGGGGGTAACGATTGCCCGATGAAACCACAAATCCCCCATGCCCAGTTACGGTATGAGTCTTGAACTCGAATGTAACATCCTATCCCCACATTAGTATTTGTCTAAGCCTTGTAATAAGTTATTTTTCTCTTTTCTTACCGGTTTAGCCATTTTGGTTGGGAGTGACCAAGGGCGAGCAGGTGGAAGAACCAGACGAAGCGCGGGGGTCTGTTTTCATGCCAGGTCAAGAGTGGTGCCTGTGTCAATCACGTGAGTCTGAGACATCTGTCAGGGAGACACGAAGGTCTTTTCACTTTCGTTCCAAGGAGTGAAGAGCATTCTCTGTGTCGGTTAGCCTTTTTGGCATTGTGGGCAGTCTTGATTGGGGACAGCTAACAGGACGAAGTCCTCAGTGATGGGAAAACATATAAAGAAAGAACATAAAAATGTCTTATTCTTGTGTTTAGGGGTTATGCCTAGCTGTACGTATCTATCCTCACACTTGCTCCAGTTCCCAATCGCTACCGTTCCGCATTGACGAGGTATAGTCATATTGGGCTTCGGCCTCTCCGAGCCGCTATGCGAGCACTCCGTCGAAACTCCGGCGTCGTATCCATGTAGCCTTCCTTAACTGCGATACGGGCACTTCGTCGCAGCCGAGACGGCTGTGTTGGATACCCTTGACGCTTCTTACAGTCATGTTTGCCTTTCTTCAAGGTGGGCATACCGACCGAGTTATTGTTGAGATCGGCTCTCACAGGACTCTCCGTCTGATGCGTTATGCTGACTGTGGGATCTGGGTGGCAGGTCTTTCTCTTCAAACTCCTCCCGAGTTGTACCGTAGGGGTTGCTGTCCTCCAACCATGTACAAAGTGCTGGGTGCCGGGGTGTACCGCATTCAGGGATATCGGAGATGACGGCGTTCGAGATTCGAGTTCTGAAATGCGGTAGTCGGCGGCGTCCCATTTGAGCTCCCAACAATCAACATTCCGAAGCCGAGTTCTGTTGACAAGAGACTCATCTGAAGGGCACCGAGTGTTACTGTCGTCACAGCTCGAAATGCTTTCCATGACGCTGCTTGGAATCGATGCTGGGCTGGATGGTCGTTGTAAGTCGTTACCTACTTCACGTTAGCTATTGCCTTTACGCGACAGGGATTTCGCCTACGTTGTAGGCTATCGACCCATTGTTGAATCCCCTCCTCTATCCGATTCCCCCTCCCAAACTCGTCATCGACTAGCTGCTCCTGGTGGGCTTTCTTGGCTTTTTCGATCTCTTCCAGCTCGTCCAGCTCCGCGAATGTGAAGATGCAATTCGATGGGGATTTACGTCCTGCTTGTTCATTTTTCGCTTTGAAATCTTGCAGTCTCCTGTCCCAATAGGCCGGGTCTTCCAAGTCAGGTGGCTTACGGCCTTGGTAGCGGGCATCGTAACCGTTGTCGCCTCGATAACAGATTGACTCGGCAGCCATGTCGAAGTAGAGCTCATCACGCAACAGAAACAACAAGCCGCTACGCCCATGATCCCATATCAGTCGCTGGATCTCGTTGAAGACACGTGCCTGCCCGTCACTCCGTCTTGAGTCCCACCGCCAGATGTCATCGCGTTTGTCGTTAAAATATTTTAGTCTATCCATCCAATATGCGGGGTCTATGCGATGGTGATCCCGACACCGGACGTCGTTCCAGCCCGCAATGTAGCATTCATCGTCTTGTAAAACTCGACGGCCCTCGGGATTGAGTTCAAGGGCCCACATGGCATTGAAAACCAATTCTTTTGCCTCTTCCAGCGTAACGGGGGCTTGAGCCGGCCTGGTTTCGTCCCGCCGGCTTTCCAGGGCGTAGCACTCTCCAAGATGTTGCACTTCAGCCATCCAAGAAGCCGGGTCGGGTTCGGGGTCTCCGCTCCCATAGCGCACGTCATTCTCGCCGGCAATATAGAGATTGCTGTTTCTAAGCGCCCACGTGTTCTCATCTCCGATAATCTCAAGCGCCCTGATGATGTTGTAGACCCATTCCTTTGCTTGATCCGGCTGGACGAGAGGCGGCGGGAGTGATGTCTGTCGCTTGATATCGGCGTATTTAGCCCTCAACTCATGTAGTTTGGCCTTCCAGTACATGGGGTCTTCGAGGTCGGGTTTGCGTCCTTGTTTTCCTCGATAGCAGACCAGATTCTGGCCAGCAATGAAAAGCTCACTCTCTTCCATTACAGCTTGGCGACCTTTATGACCAAGTCTTTCCAGGGCCCTCATTGTGTCATAGACCCAATCTTTTGCGTTCCTCAGATCATTATAAAATCGATGTATGTCTTCGAAGAATTTTCTTTTCGTCTCCCAGTACGCAGGGTTCTTAAGATCAGGCGGGTTGCTTTCATCATTACGCGCATGGCGTACGTGCCCGGTACGGGTGATTCGAAGCTCGTCGGTTTTCAGGATCTCGCGGATGCGACGGCGGTGGTGCTCCTCGTGACGACTGTTACATACGACATCCCAAAGGCTTTTAATGGCATCAGCAACGGGCCGTTTCGCATTTTCGAGTCGCTCGGATGGGGTCGGGGACAGGATCGGCGCTCGGGATGATAGCGATGGGGTCAGGGAGGGTGATAACAGATGTCTTTGTAGCTTCGAGAGGTTCTCTTCTGTAAGGAGCTGCGGCAGAGAGCGAGTCGGGGAGGATGTATTCATCTTGACGCGTGCTGGTGGATGATACACGATTGTTGACCACGGCGAGTTAGAAATATCCGTCTTGATGCCTGGTTGGGGCTTCTGCACAGACGCCCAGGCTGGTACTGTACAGCAGTAGCCAATGGATTGATCCCTGCTCGAAAACGAGGGGTTTCAGGACAGGAGGATCTGACTGGCCAACAGGTTGGTTTGTGGGCGGTTAACATCTGCCGGCAGGTTCTCTCTGCCAATACAATGTAGGCGCCATGCTCCATGCCGCATTGGAACCTGCAGACAACACCGATTCTGAGGCATTAGTTGTGCATGTCCTTGCTGCCTAGAGCACATGTACCTCCACCTCTATCATAGCGTATAGCATCGCGGCAAAGACTTTGAGTTTGTTCGGAACGCAGCATGCCCCGCTTACAACTTGCTTAAGGCATTTATCTTCAGTCTCTTAATTAACTCCGTGTTTAAAGTTAATATATATACTAATTTAGTTTAATAACCTACTAAAATTCTATATCTAAGCTACCTTAACTAATATATAACTCCTATTAACTTATCTTATTAGC
>NKCL01000213.1:0-64907 GCA_003947005.1 Fusarium floridanum | reverse complement strand
ATCTACTATAGATTAATAGAGATTTCTATTTCTTTATATAAAATTAAAAATTAAGACCTTATAATATATTTAACTTTATTTTAATATTTATTTAATAAATATATAAAACATATTACTTTTTATTAGTTATTATTCTTAAAATTATATATATAATTATATTATAATTTATAATAAAATTAAGCCGCTACTAACTCATAAAAGAACTAGTATCCTTTCTCTCCCTCGAAGCAGGTCTCGCACAAGCTTATATTTAACATATAACTAGTTTCTCATAGACCGCCCTAATAAGATAACAATAGAGGCTACAAGACAAGATCCGGACAAAGAACCATAGACAATATGAATAACACGGCCTGAAGAGCTCCTAAACGTGGCCGGGCAAATTACTCCCGCAATCCAAAGGGCTATTAAAGACCACCATATAAATATCAATAACCTCCAACGTGTCAGTAAATTTAGAATCCGTGTTTTCAGATCAGTCCGTCTGCGAATCACCAATGGTATACATGTCAATAGTAAAAGTTTTCCAAGTAGCGAGGCTATTTGAAGGCTAAAAGCACTAGAATTCAGGCCCCGTGGTTAGTATTGCTGGACTCAAAGCAAGGAAAGGCGCCGAACCTTGTCCTAAGATAGGAATTTGCCCTGAAATGAATTGGATATGCGATAAGAAAGCACATATCAATAATGGAGCCACCAGCAAGAAGTGAGAGACCCGCTGCTGTATCAGAAGCGCGCTGGGGGGTCCAGTGACGAAACTGGGGGCTGAAAGAAGGTGTAGATGCCGGAATTGGCTGGTTTCCCAATCTGGCCTGCTATTTCACCGCCATTAGAACTTATCATCTTCAAGGAGATGCAGGACTTACTGGTGCTAGCTGGCCTCTCGGTCTAGGTCGACTCCTGCTTGAGTTCGTTTGTGCTAGAAGCGGCTGGGTTGATACCTTTTTGTCGTGGTTAAAATTTCACTTCCTGAAAAAGCTCGCGGACATGTTCGACTCACAACCGTCGTCCTGGAGGGTGGGTGATGGCCGGCTCGATAGGCTCTCGCAAGTCTCCCATTATCAGAAGCAAGGTCATTGAGCTCATATTGTGTAGCTTGAGGCGCCTTACGTATTGCCATGACCGGCTCAAAGGGGCTTGGCATGGCCCAACGCGACGAGCCAAACGTGAAAATTATGACTGGGATATAGTTGACCACCGAGCTCGTAGCGACCGCACCAAGAACCATGCTCCCGGAATCGGTATCCCTTAGGCTGGTATATCTAGTGGTGATCGTATGGTTAAACCGTTTCGAAGATATGGAAAACCCGATGGCGCAAGATAACGAAGCGCCGATAAGGAGGGTAGAAATCGCATTCCGCAGATGAGGCTGACGTGTCGGAAAGAAAATGAGTGGTTGAAGGAGGATGTTCAAAGATTCAATGACAGCGCCAGCAACTGTAAAATAAGACATTTGGATATTTAGCTTGATTTGGTCAGGTGGAAGACCAGCAGTGTCGATGGGATCATTGGCCAGCAAGATAAAAAACGTCAGGCCGAGGATTCTGAGAAGGGTGCCTAGACCAATTAGGCATATTTGTACCCATCTAATTAGCGCATAGCTAATTTTGATGTTTAGAAGAGCCATGGCTAGGGAAGGGTTTTGGGTTAGGGAATGTCGAAAATCGAAAAGAGTTGAAAAGAGTAAAAACGTCAGATAAAAGGTATCACAACTCACAGCCTGGTCTTCGAAATCACGTGTAAGAACCTGCGTGGCGCCTGCAAGTCGTCGGCTTAGGAATAGATAATATTCCGAGCTGAAAGAAGGCAGTAAATCATCCGGTCGGGCTCTGGTCCCATTGCCTTCATCAAAGCCATCACAGCACCGTCAATCTTCGGATCATATCCTCAAAGATGCACCTTTGTGATACGTGCCGTAACTTCGATATTCATGTTTTCAACCCCACCCAGTATCCGGTACGAGGGTACAGAGTAGCTTCAGCCTTGTCAGCTGCGGAATCAGGCTGTTCATTTTGCTCACTGCTCGTGGAAGTATTCTTCCCGAGAGGCCACGAGAGTGGTCTGACTGCCAGTTTCCGGTACTGGCGACGATGGATCCGTATCCAAGCCGAAGAAGACAATGGTGACACATGGCGTTTTCGTCACGATGAGGAGGTAGCCTTAGGCCCATCTCAACCACTTGCTCTCACCAGGCTTTGGGTTGCACAAGGCCTTATGTGGAGTTATAGGCACACACCACTTCGGCTCCTAGCAGATCCCGGTATGTCCTAACTCAAGAGTACATACAGAGAACAATATCTTAAGCTGATTGTCTGAATTACGCTCAGATTCCCCAGCAGCTCTTAGCGGCGATATAATGGGCCGACTGGTGACTGGAGCAACCTCATCTGATGATCACATGAGGGCACTGCGACAGTGGCTTGAGGACTGCCCAACAAACCACCCAGAGTGCTGTTTAACACTTTCAGGTTCTCAGGTCCTACAAGTAGAGAGCGCCAGCCTCCCAACTCGCTGCATCGAAGTTACTCGAGGAAGTGATGGCGCAAGGCGTGTTCGGATTGTTGAGACAGGACAGAAACGCGGAAAATATATCACACTCTCGCATCGCTGGACCTCTAGTACGGCTGAAATATCCACCACGCGACGAAACTATGCCGAAAGACTCACTGGAGGCAACTTTGAGAGACTCCCTCGCATATTTGAGAACACCTTCGACCTTGCGGAGATGTTGGGTGTTCCCCTCGTCTGGATCGACTCTATCTGCATTATTCAAGATAGTGTTGAAGATTGGAAGAACGAAGCGGGTAAAATGGCTGAGTACTACCAGAGCTCCCTTTTTACTGTCACTGGGTTTGAGACCACCACGGAGTTGGGATTGTTTACAGCACCCGAAAGGGACATTCCAAAATTGGCCAGACTCCCCTACCGGGACAGGGACGGGACTGTAAAGGGGTCCTTCTACATTGCTCGCGCTAAGGATCACGAAGCCAAAACCCAATACACCCGGCTGGTTGGCCAATCTGAGCTTCTAACCCGAGGCTGGATTTTTCAAGAGTGGCTACTCAGCAGGAGGATTGTTTCATTCACAAGGGCCGGCTGTTTTTACCAATGCCAAAGGTTGAAGCCAAGAAATCCGACGGGCGGCGAAGTCTCTGTTTCTGAGGGGGAGGAAGGCTCTGCCAATCTCGTTTTCAAGTCTAAGCTGCGACTTGATAATTTGAGCATTCCCAGTTTGATTTTCTCCCAGTGGAGGCTCACTGCTCATCTCTACTCCGGCCTTGCCTTGACAAAAGCCGGCGAGGATAGGCTGATCGCACTCTCCGGCGTTGCCAAGGAGTTTTCTAAAGCTCTTGGGCGTGTTGGCGTTGCTGATACTAGCACGGATGGCCAGTACCTCTCGGGACTCTGGCGGGGGGATCTTTGGATGGGGTTACTCTGGGAGGTGAATGGAGTCAACATTCACCCAAGACTTCCTTCTATTCCAACATGGAGTTGGGCATCTGTGATGCACCCCGTGATATTTACAGTGACATCAAATTCACAGTCAGAGCCCCTTGTGCGCCTTCTCGGGATAAAACAAACGTCTGCCGAGGAGCAGAAACGGGTTATCGACAACCTGGCTGGCTCGGGGGCAAGCGAAGATTCTCAAGTCAGCTATTTTCTTGGCACAAAGTTCAATACTCTCATACTTTCCGGGAAGCTTCTGAGATTGAGGGTTGGAGGGGGTTTCGGTCCAGGTCCGGATCTTAGACTCGCCGCCAATCGGTCAGGCCACAAGATCGACCGTGAGCACATTAAGGGGGAAGATGAGAGGCCCAGGAGGGACTACTCAGAGAGGGCAAGGGCCAATTGGAGAAGGGTGAGTGTCACTGTCGCCCCTGAAGAACTATGTGGATGGGCATCTATCGAGGATCCTACCGCAAATTCAACCACAGTGCCGATGGATGTTATGGCACTGCCTATCTCGACCACATTCGTTAAAGGCTACTACGGCTTTGGTCTGGGATACTTGAAACCATCGCACAAGGTATACATCGTTCTTTTTCTTCAGCGAGTGGCGGAAGGTTCGGCATGTTTCCAAAGGATTGGTACTGGAAGAGTTTTCGGCCACACAGTGGAGACGGAATTGCAGCTGGCCCAAGAGGTAAAGTTTTGGCTTGTATAGGTGGATGGGTTATTTTTAAACAGGAAATCTGTGAACAGAGGGAAAGAGTTACAGCTTGACCACAGGCGGAATGTAGGAGCTATTTATTGTCACCTTACGAGCCTGGTTTCCTTTCTTTCATATATCTTTATGCAGATTATTACTTTCTTCTTATATAGTGAACCTATTTTATACCATTCTTAGGTAAAGCTTTCTTTTTTTACTTAAAAAATTATACGTGATAATATAATACCTTAACCCTAGGTACCTTAGTTAAGTAGCTAAATTAATTTAGCTATGCGGGATTAGTTGCAAATAGCGGGCAGTGAGTGAGTGGAGTCTCTTGTGGCCCCTTGCATATCAGAGGAAGTATTTAGTTTCGGGAATCTGCTCCATTCGCGCTTGTCCAGTTTCCTACATACCCCATCCCCACACTCTCAGCCCTACGCTCCATTCTCACCTTCTCAACATTACGCCAGGTAATGATCGCCAAGTCTCTACCTGACTGCCCTCATGAGGTGCAGCTGGCTGTCATTGAGTCGCTGGCACTACCTGACCTTGCGGCCTTAACCCTGACGAGCCATGGTCTTGGCCAACTTGCCTCTCCTCTCCTCTACGCGCATATCCGGATGGAATGGACTCTGAGCTGCCATCCGCCCGTATTTCTTCTCCTACGAAGTCTCCTCGAGAATACTAAGCTTTGTACCCATGTCCAGAGCCTGAATCTTGCCGGCATCAGGTGCAAATTACCCAATACATTGCCCAACGTCGTCGCACTCCCGCAGTTAGAACTATCTCAAGCTATCTCGCGTACCGGGGTCTCAAAGGACGTGGCCGAGAGCTGGGAGAAGAAGATTCAAATTCGCGTCCCTGATGCTGTCGTCGCACTTCTTGTGTCCATGTTGCCGAACCTGGCATCGCTCTTGCTCCAAGCCAACTGGAACACCGAAAGCCACTTCCTGGGGCACCTATTCAGATCAGCCCTGTGCAGCCCACGTCGAGATGGGCTTCAGCATCCACTACCTACCTTCCAAGCGTTGAAGAAGGTATCGCTAGGCCGAAGAAACAGGACAAACGAACACACAGACGATCAGAACTCGGCTGACATGCTCGCACTGCTGTACTTGCCCAACATCCAAAGCCTTTCAGCCTCGATCGATAACCCCATCGACTTTACCTGGCCATCTCAAAGTCCACCTACTCCATCAGCGTTGACACGGTTGAAGCTACACAGAATGCGGGAGTATGGCCTAACGCGAGTCCTACATCGCCTCACAAATCTTCAAACGCTACGATACGCTTGGTTCTATCAGTCGGATATCGACGAGGAGGTCAGCGATAAAGTGGTAAGGCTGGATATGATGGGGTCTGCTATGGCTCAGTGCGAGGCCCTCATAGATCTTGAGATCACGGCCTTGACGCTTCCCGCGCACCGCTACGGGGAATTTGAATTGCCGGATGTCACCCTGCACGGGTCATTGGCAGAACTGTCTCAGCTACCCCAGCTCAAGAGGTTGAAGGTTCCGTGGGTGTTTCTGGCGGGTATGACCATGCCCTCTTCGCCCAGCAGTATCGGCACTGCCCTTCCCCGGAGCCTCGAGCACCTCACGATCACGAGAGATTTGGCCGGAACCGACCTGAGCGGCGAGTGGGAGGACCAAGCCATGATCTCGGTAGTCGAGGCTGAGCTTGAGTCTGGCGTCTTTTCTACTTTGCAAAACCTAAAGACCATTCACTTGCCAAGTCTCATCTTCACGGATGAAGTGCTTCAGGCATCCGAGGCGGAACTGAGACGAATGAGTGCTCGCTTCAGCATACAACTGACGATTTCTTGACCATGATAAGATGGGCCCGAGAGACATTGTATTCAATATAGGTAATCTAGTTCGCAGCGGGAACTTGGAATGTCGCCGGTGTGACAATGAGAGAAGAGGGGAACAAAGAATTATTTAAAAAGAAAACATCACAATTTCACTTTCCCTGCAATAAGCTTGCCACAAAGTTGTTGTTGACCGATTCCCGCCAAGCCACCTGCGAGCTCCTTGAGATCATAATCCTCCTCCTCAACCTCATTGTTCAGGTATGTGACTTCAAACAGCTTATTCACCAAGTTACACCCCCAATTGGTAGCTAGGGTCTAGAGGTTGATTGATTAGTTAAAATGAATGCCTAATGCCACTAATTGCCTGACTCACATGTTTATTGGTGCCAGGACAAGGTGGAACAATAATGTAGCCATCTCCCCAGGTCCCGTCTTCCAGGATCTCGCGGCTCACTGAAGTAATACGCGCGGGCGGGTCCCAGTCGTTTAGTTTATTGTCTTTGTCGATCATTTCGTACAGAAGGTATGCATAAACCTCGCCACATTTCCGTTGATTGATGTGATCGGTTCTGATGCCATCGGGTCGCTGGGGGGTTATTGTGCTTTCTTGGAATATTGACTCGCAGAGGTTCAATACGCGTAAAACTTCACTGTTGACCAAGTTCTTATTCTCATTCGTGATGAAGCCACTTGCTCCTTTCTGTGACGAGGCAAGAAGAATTCCATGCGGCCAGGCCAAGATAGTCATGACGCCTGGTGTGCGCTTGGCCCTCTTATTCTCCCTGGACTCTGGTTGGAGTTTGTACTGAAGGGCATCCGCTTCCATCTCCTTGTAAGCATCAATTGCCATCTTCTTTAGCTGGCCGTCGGAAACGTCGCGCACGTCATCCCAGAATGTGAGGTAGGATGACCATTGCCATCGAAGTCTACCCTCAGGTGGCTTGGCTCCTTTCAATTCTTCTCTGGCGAGCGAGATGTCGAGACGCACTTGGAGCTTACCCTTGGGCTCAAGACGTTTGGTAAGGTCGTATCCCTCTAGAAGGTGGGCAAATGCAACGATGAGAAGGAGGAGAAGCCCTAGACGGGTAGGATTTCGTGAGACCATGATAATGGCGAGTCAGATAGGGGCAGGCTGGATTGGTAGACGGCAGGCGGGAGACCGAGGGGGGCCCTCGAATAAGTACAAATATGTATATCAAAGGGCAAGCAGGGTGGAATGGCGGCCACGAAAAAAGCCTCGCATGTTCACACGGCAGAACGGCTACAGTCTACTAGTCTGTCTGAAACACAATCTAATTAGAGGCTCAGGGCGAAATCCATCAGTTGATCGAAAGACGCTGCAACGGCTACCTAGTTGAGTCCGTACCGGGGGGGACCAGTAGCTCTAAGCCCAGGAACGGGGCGCAGAGTGTGATTGTTGTAAAAACCCATCAACCAACAGCATGAGTTAATACAGTACCACTGA
Organism: Fusarium floridanum; assembly: GCA_003947005.1. NCBI lineage: Eukaryota > Fungi > Ascomycota > Sordariomycetes > Hypocreales > Nectriaceae > Fusarium > Fusarium floridanum. The sequence goes on along the minus strand of NKCL01000213.1, from coordinate 57,479 downwards.
TTCCGTCTGTAGCTAGGTGGAGCTTCCAATCAGCATAGCCGATAGCATGAGGCCGGTACTACGTTGCAGAGTTGTAACCGTTGGGGGCGAGGGGCGCAGCAGGGTCCTTTGCAAATTGAGCGGAACCCATAGATAGAAGTGAGCGGCATTAACCGTTGCTGGTCGAGTTAAGCTTACCAGGGTGGCTGTCGTCCCGCGGGGGCCGAAAACGGGGGCCAGGGGTGACCCTGTTCGCACTGCATGCCGAATCTAGCAAGTCTGGGCATTTCACAACAGGTAAGGTTAACTCTACTATCGGAAGGATTGTTTGAGGCTTAGTTCCCATCTCGACTGACCATACAAACAATCAGTTGACCTGGTTGAAATTGAAAGCTAGTCTGCCTCGCCAGAAATGTTGATAGGTAATTTCATGCAGGGGAACGTGGAACTGGCAGATGGATGATGGGGCTGAGTTGAGGGCTAGAATCAGTCCCCTTTGACAGTCAGGTCATTGTTCATTTATTCCCTTGTCTACAACTACGAAACTAAGGGAGAATTATATAATACTATAATCTTAGCCAGAGGCGACCTCCATCTTGTTCCGCATGTTGAATCGAATCAACCTTTTCTCACCATCTGTTCCTTCATCATGCGCCATGACTTGCTCGGACCCTGTCTGGCCATTGTCGCCCTTGCTGGCTCAGCCGTCGCCCGTCCGGCCCTGGACCAGTTTGGGTCAATGTCTATGAACAGTCTGTTTCAGAGGGACGAAGACTTTGAAACTGACGATCTCAGCTTCATAAAGAAGATTGCTGCCGTGGGAGACTCATACTCTGCAGGTATAGGTGCTGGGAGCCCGCTCTTGCCGGGACTCGACGGTGAGCTATTCATCTTGTCTGAAATGTTGTTATAGGACTGACGAAACCTCCAGAACTCGATTGCCGTCGATATGATCATGCCTATCCAAGACTCGTCAGCCAAGACGAGAGACTCGGTGACCATTCGTTTCAATTCAAGTCCTGTTCGGGGGCAGTTGTCAAAGACATTATTGAGAAACAGATTCCTACCCTCGCCGGAAACCAAGACGTCATCATGATCTCTGCAGGTGGGAACGACGCCGAGCTGACCCTCGTCCTCAACCAGTGCATCTTCCAGTGGCTTGCCTTTAACAAGGGACAGGCTGCGATTGGACTCGTAGCAGAGCTGCTCAGGATGAAGTGGGCTAAAGGTTGGGACTGGATAGTAAACTCGCGCGGATGTGAAGGTCAGCTCGGGCACTCGCTAAAGATCATCGAGAGCGACGACTTTGCCAGGAGACTAGACAAGATGCTAGAAGATGCTAAGAGTAAGCTGGCTGACGAGTATATCACCCTCTTTCGTTAAATCTATCCCGAGCTAACTCTTCGCCAGTGGCATGATCTACTATACTGGGTAATTACCCAATCAAGTAAACAGTCCGGGACCTACTCTGTTGCTGACAGCTTGGGTAGATATGCAAAGTTCTTTAGTGTGAACTTGGAATCCTCTTGCAATAATGTAACCTGGTCAACATACCTCTTTGTAAGGTCTCCAACCTGCACTGCACTCTTGACACGACTAATTCCTTTTTGGCTAAAAGAAACTGTACAATGCGTTCACGGAACCCCGAATGCTCGACGCCAAGACCCGATACGCAATGAATACCCTCGTGGAGCTCATGAACGAAAAACTGGTGGGTTATTTGTCTCCAAATCCCCCACGTCTTCCGGACCCTAACAAGGGATGGATACTTAGGCAGCTGCTATTGAGAGAGCTGGACCCAAGGTAACATTCGTCGACTACGATGACATTGTCGGCACTTTTGGCGGACGATACTGCGAACCTGGTGTCGACGAGTCTTCTGTCGACAGCAACACGAGGTGAGTCTGAACAAGTATCGTATAGTATCGTCAAGAGATGAAGGACTAACGACGGTAGACCAATGCTCATGTTCTACGAGCTCAACACGGAGGATCCTTGGGGTAGAACTCCTTTCAAGCGAGACGTCAGTGAGCACGAAAACGGCACCTTTGGCGGTGATATCAACGCCTTGGCTCGGGCCACCGAGTACCTCGCCCCCGATGTCGAGTTTCGACACAAGCGCCTAATTGACGCCGGCTCTGCGGAACCTGCAGACGACTTGTCAGGAGGGAGTGTGACAGTCGCCGCCAAGGATGACGACAGGAAGATACCCAATTTGCTTCCGGATGGGTGAGTTGACTAAGAATGGCCTTGTTGAACTAAGAGGAGCGCTCATCATTCATAGCTATGGACGTGTATTTCACCCTCAAGTCCTACTTCACAAGTTGATCGCCAAGCTGGTCCTCTTGAACATTTCGAACCGCCGCCTGGTGCAGAACGGCTACAAGGCCCTTCCTGTATTCGGCCACGAGCCCGATACATGTCCGATTGGTGATGACGACTTTGATGACGATGACGACGGTCGTGAGGGGCCCACGACTTTCGTCACTTACAAGGGGGCCAAACCGGGAACGGCCGTCAAGCCAGGCACCAAGCTTCGCATCCTTGGCGTTGGTGACTCCATCACGCTTGGACGCCAGAAGGCGGACGGTGGAGGTGATGGTAACGGTTATCGGTTGAGACTGAAGGAGGACTTGTCAAGTAAGACTCGGGAGCATTCACATATATCAGCAGTCGTGACACTGACAGTGCTTGGCAGAGGACGAGGTGGTCTATGTGGGCAAGGAATCAGGTGGCACCATGGAGAACAGCAACTATGTAGGTGCTGTGCTGAGACACTTGCTTTGGATTCACAACAGCTGACCATGTGTGAAATACCTAGGCTGCTTGGGGGGGACAGACTATCGAGTACATGTCGAAACATGTTGGCCCTTCTCTCAAACAACGGCCCAACATCATCCTCCTCCATGCTGGAACAAACGACCTCGATGACCGACCTGGCACTGGAGTACAGGGTACCGATCCCGCGGGGATAGCATTTCGACTGGGCAAGTTGATCGACCAGATGCGTGAGGCCTGTCCCGACGCCGTGATCTTGGTGGCAATGATCATTCCTAACTGCGACTCGCACAAGTCGCCGCGTCACAAGGCCTACGTTGAACTGATCCCCGGGGTTGTCAAGAAACGCGCCGAGCGAGGACATCATGTCATAGCGGTTGACTTTAGTGAGTTCCCGTTGAAGGACTTGTACGATTGCCTCCATCCGACTCCCGACGGCTACAAGAAAATGGGCGATTATTGGTTTGACTTTATCAGCCAAATCCCCAAGTCATGGATCACCAAGCCTGTCGGGCCTGATCCTTCTCCGGCCGGTCCTGGGAGCGATGAGAACGGTGGAGTCGCCACCGACATCCCTGGACCTGACTATGGGAACCCAATCGTCGTTACCTCCAAGGAGCGTATCCGAGAGGCTTATGAGATAACCATGAAGGGTGACCAAAGCATGTGCAAGAGCCGTCCTACGTGGCAGAGCGCTGGTAAGATTGCCATGGGTGTCGGTAAGAACGGGCTCTGGAAGTTCACCGAGAATTGGGGCAAGGCTGGGAAAGTCTTTGATGGCATTGGTCGATCTGCATCCGGGGTCAGGTGAGGCTTTTCATATTTTACTCCCTGGTCTATTCCGAGATATTAAACATGATTCGATAGGTTCCACGACATGGATGGCGATGGCAAGGCCGGTAAGTCTTTTTGATTCTCACCATGGCAGTTTGGAGCGTGCTGACACCAAACCAGACTATGTCTGGCTGGACGAGGACACTGGAAGACTTGAGTGCTACCTGAATAAACTCCCCGATGGATTTGTCAAGGCAGGAAACCACCCCAAGGGTGTCATCGCACAAGGAACTGCCGCTTCCGAGAGGGTGTATATCGCTGTAGGTAGCCCCATTTGGCGAGATGGACGCAGTATCAGCTAACCAACTCTCCAGGACCTAGACGCCGACGGTGTAAGTTCTCCAATGAATTCCGGGTTCAACTGTTGGCTAACATTCTTTAGCTCCCTGACTACCTTGTAGTTGACCCCAGTGATGGATCTGTCGATGTCTGGTGGAACAAGGGTCCAAGCGATACCGCCCCTAACGGCTGGGACTGGGCAAGGGCAGGTCAGATTGCCCCAGGAGCCAAACACGCTAACCTCGCCACTCTCCGATTTCCCGATATCAACGGAGACGGAAGGGCAGACTATGTTTTCATCGGAAAGGGCGGTTCCCTGGGACACTGGATGAATACTGGTACAGACACAGGCAGGGGTGTCGAGTGGGTGACGAGACACGGCATTGCGACGGGCGAATCCTATCAAATTTCTGACTTTAGCAGACTCGTGCTTGCAGATGTAAGTTCCAAGACATTCCGGTATCTAGGGCGTAGTTGCTAACATCGAGGCTCAGATCGATGGAGATGGACGAGATGGTGAGTGACCAGTGTGCCACAGACATAAGTCATGACAACAGCTAACACGATGATGTAGACTACCTGGTCTTCGATAGTGATGCAGGCCTCTCTGGATTTCTGAATCAGCCATCAAACCGCGAGGGCGTACCGACGTGGATCAAGCAAGGGGAAAAGTCTATTGCCAAGGGTATCAAGGAGCCCCATAGCAGTATTCATCTGGCCGACATGGACGGTAACGGAAAGGCCGACTACATCTGGGTCGATGAAAAAGGTGGTGTTAACCTTTGGCATAACCGTGGATCCGCGGATACCTCGATGGCTATCGATGGCCTTCGGTTTGCAGACATTAACGGTGATGGTGTAAGTGTCTCAACATGGGCAGCCAGGAAATCCCGCAGCTGACAGATACACCTAGGTCGACGACTACATCTGGGTCGATCCCGAAACTGGGGCGCCTAGTGTTCGGTGAGTTACTTCGTGTTTACTTATCTTGCATGAGCTGACAATGTCCAGTCTCAACATGGGTCCAGATGGCAACGATCAACTTGGATGGGGTTGGAAGCCTTTGAATGATGGCAACCCCATTGCGAGAGGAGCTGCGCCGGGCGAAAAGGTTCGGTTCGCTGATCTTGACGGAAACGGACGAGCCGACTACATCATCATCGATCCCAAGGATGGAGGCATGAGGGGATGGCTCAACGGTGGCCCGTCAAGCAACGAATATGGCTGGAATTTTGCTGAACAAGGCCGAATCTTCCAGGGTGGCATTGGTCCAGGAGCCAACGTGCGGCTGGCCGACGTTGACGGTGATGGCGTAAGTTCGATCTTGATTTTCTGTGCACCATGACTAACCACTCAAGTTTGACGACTACATATATCTTCATCCCGGAGGCCGGACAACCATCTATCGGAATAAGTGGAACAAAGGGAGTCCCATGGACAGTTGGGTTCGCATGGAGAGCCAAGAGGCTAAGAACGGCATCCAGCGCCGGCCCGAGGAGATTTACTTTCACGACATCAACGGGTATGATGTACCATTTGGGAAGCATACTTCTTCTCTCATCCCGGACTAACAAGGTTTCTACAGCGACGGCAAGGCCGACTACCTCTGGATCAACCCCGTCAATGGTATCGTCAAGGCTTGGATCAACAACTACCCCAACAGCCCGGCATGGGTCGATAGTGGTGAGTATGCCGGCAGCGTAGGCACGGCGGGCAACAACATCCGCTTCGCCAAACTTCACCTCACCGGCCGCGCCAGTCTAGTCGCTGTGGACCGCAGCACAAACGCCATAGCGGCGTGGCTAAACGGCTGCGACAATCTCGACAATTCCGAGAAGAAGCATAGAATCACCATAACCCACGCAAAGTCCGTATTCTCAGACAAGCAGTGGTCGGTGACGGAGCGACCGCTCGAGGGGACTGTGCCCAAAGATCACTGCGATGAGACAGGCAAGTACTCTCGCGGCACGCAGTACAGTCCTGATGACCCCGACGACGCCAAATATCCCACGTATATCAGCGAGATCGGCAAGTTGTATGGCCACAAGTGCGTGTACACGGGGTTGCCTGATATTGTAGGCCGGTTGAGGTGCGAGGGAGTGACGGGCATTCACTGCTACAGGGATGGGAAGTTTGGGACGAAGAAGAGCTGCGGCCCGTGGTCTTACACCCATGCATTGTACTGTGAGTGGTGATGGATAGTATAGTAGAAGCCTAGACGGCCCTATTTCGTTTTTACTCTGGAGATCAGTTTCAACTTGTCCCTTCCTAGATCCAGCCATAGGTAGATGAGGCCTAGGATATTGTTCCCGCCTTCAGAGGGCGTGGCATGTGTGCGAGGACACTACCAGGATGAGAAATGGCGATGGAATCTACAGGGAACTTGCAGAGTCGCATGCATTACTCGGCTGGACACGACGTCGTGAGAGGCGAAAGGCGAAGCGGATCCAGACAGGGGTATCTACCTTGACCTCGCAGACAAGAGGCTAAAACAAGCATGAGCGGATCTAGCCGTGGCTACTGATTGGCAATAGGGGCTTCGGAGCACAATTTTGACCCCTGCTCTGGCTCTCAGGGGTTACATCTAGGGTAGAGTAGACAGCAGAAGACAAACAAGTCTACCCGAGAGGATACAAACAGGGGGGACGAGAAACCCACTGTGGTGCTATGATGTTTGAAATGTGTTCTTTATCATAGTTGAAACCGGGATAACCGACATGGCGTGGCGGATCGGGGCGAGAAACCAATGATCTGATCTGGTAATTGATTCAGTCCCTCATTATCCTTATTGTTAAGAGAGTAAGCAAGAAGTTCATAAAGTAGTTTCGCTATTAAATGCGAGTATCTATGGTAAAGTAAGGAAAATTAACAAATCATGGTTATTCCCTTCTCGCGTTGCTCACTGTAGGTGGTGGACTCAGAAGATCACTACACTTTTTCCGAGCCGCTACCTCCTCCCTACTAGGCCGGACCCGCTCTTCGGCCACAGACAAACTTCCCATCTGTATTCCAAGTGCCATATCAGCGGCCGTCGCACCCTGGCCACCTGCACTCGGCACGTCGCCGCGGGCACCATGATCAAGAAGCAATCTCACTGCAGCCTCATTCCCTGCGAGAACTGCCAGGTGCATAGCGGTTAGTCCCATGCTCCCCTCAGCAGCGTCAAGTTGTTCCAGATCGTTAAACTGCCTAAGTAGCTCATTCAATATCTCTCGGTTCGCACTCCAATCGACGTCCCTCCAGTCCAGTTGAGCTGCCTCTGTTGCGTCCGTCCCGCGGAACTCGGCGTCGATGTGAGCGGCTGCGGCGCGGTGCAGCGCTGTCCATTGCCGAGTTGGCTCGACGATGAAATGTAGGTTGTCATGCGTGGATGCACTACCAAGGAGATATCGGATACGTGCGATTGAATTGCGCGCGTTCGAGGCGATGACATGACCGAGGATGGTTGTTGGGTTTGTCAAGGTCAGATGGCCGCTGCTTAGTGTGGTGAAGTTGATATCAGCGCCATGTGATATAAAGCTGTCAGCAAGCTGGAAGGTATCATTTTGCACAGCGATGAGAAGCGGGGATTCGGTTACGTCGAAGTTGTCTGGGAAGCCGTCGACGGGGGCGCCGTGGTCAAGAAGGGATTGGACTAGCCGCGCATCATCTTGACCTGCGTAAGCCAAGACATGAAGAGCAGTCCACGTTGAAGCTTGTCCGCTGAATGGATTCTTAGAAGCTCCCGTGGCTTTTGCTCCATGCTCAAGGAGAAGATTGACCATTGTTGGACGATTCCATCGAACTGCCTCAAGGAGAGGCGTTCGCAGGTCAACGCCGCATGCGCGGTTGATGTCAGTGGTTTTGAACGCACCACCGTCTTGGGATTGAAGAGCTTCTTCATCATAGCCTGCTCCAGATTTCATAGCCTCTTCTCCGTGCTTGAGGAGGTACTCAACCAATTCATCTCGAGCGAGCGAGACGGCGAAATAGAAGAGGGTTTGGTTGAATCCGCCATAACCTTGAGGGTAGGCAACCCTGTTGGTTCTCGACAGCAGACAATTGAATGTTGACTCCATCGCCTGTTGATATTCAGGGCCATGGTAGAGAATCATATCAAATAGACTGGTGCCGTAAACGGCTTGCTGAAGGAGGGCTGTCACCAGGAAGCCGCCCTGTTTCCCTCCCACTTGTTCAAGGTTGTATTGCTCTATGGCATGGATCATCAGTTGCAGACACTCTGAGCGAAGGTGTGACGCGGCAATCTCCATCGCACTGTTTGCGCGAGGCCATGATTTGCTGCATATCCTCGGGTCGGTCGTGTTGGACAACAAGAATTTGACAATTTCGGGGCGGTCACAGTGAGTTGCTGGTTGCATGTTAGCCCATCTAATGTTCCCTCGAACCAACGAGTCTTCTGGTTTACAGAAGAGGCAAGGAAGGATATGAATAGAAGACACTCACCCCATCCGACAGGGTAACCTTCCTGGAAACGATCGAGATCCAGTGATGCTGGAAACTCCGCTTGGTAGGCAATGGTGGTTGTCGTTTTGGCGTTTGGGTCCGCGCCGGCTTGAATAAGTGCTGATCCAACACTCTCGATCTCTTCATCCTCAAAGGATACTAACCAGTGAAGCGGAGACTCTCCATTCCGTGCTGCTACCGATGCGTTTGCTCCATGTGAAGTGAGCCACAAGACCGTACCAGCTTGGCCAGCGCGGCATGCACACAGAAGCGGCGTCTCGCCTTGATCATTGAGTTGATTAATCTCAAGGGATTGGAATCGGTCGAGTAGAGCTTCAATCGCTTCCGCTTTGCCGCAACTTGCGGCCACGTGAAGAATGCGATCGCCTCTTTTGTTGGCCGTGTAATCCTCAATGCGATTCAACCCAGAGAAATTCTCCAGCAAGATGGGAATGTTTCCAAGAGTTTTTACCCACATTCCGTGAGTGAACCCGTGAAGCATTTCTTTTGCGAAAAAGTGATTGGCACCTGTGCCTGCGAGGGCGTCGCGGATATTCTTCTTCGTACCCTTGTAGTCTTCTTTGGAGACCTTGGCGAGATCTTGGAGAGCAATTCTTGAACCTCGCAGGGCCATCAAGTCCAGCGAGCTGATTACTCGGTCAAGGTTGTCAAATATGACCCCGATGGCTCGCGCGATTCGGTATCCGTATGCCGAAGCTAGTGGATGGTTCACTCTCCAAGCGTTGAAGAGCCATCTGGATGCAGATGATGTATCCTTGTCTACACCATATCCATTGATGTAGAGAGCCGTTAGAAGGAAAGCCTCTGGCGGGTTGATCATGCCCTTCTTAGCTTCCTCGTCGCCTCTCTGAATGTATGTTGTCGTCAGGTACCTCTGAACAGATGGGTCCATCTTCGTCCAGTGGCGCCACGTGAAGTTGTGTTGCTGCTCGGCATTAGTCTTCACCCTATCCAACGGGTAAACTGATTGTGACCTACGTTCAGGTTCGACTTTAACACTTGATGAGGATCCGCACTAGCTCGGTTAGTGTGTTATAATGTAGCGCCTAGGAGTCATTTGAATACCTGTCTTTTGCAAATACACCATTATGACCAAGAGAGACCATCATTTGGCCAAGGTCCCGTTGAGATGGCTCATTCGATAACCCAATCGCCACAGCTTTTTGCATCGTGCCATACAAACCACAACCTTGAACAACTGTAATAAACTGTTGCTTCAGCGGCTCGAACGCCGGGAAACTCATGAGTGGAATGGAACAGAGGATCTTTTCCAGTTCGTCAACGTAAACCGCAGGGTTACCGACTTGTGCGTTGGCCTGTTGCATTCGCTGCTGGAGAGAATACAACTGCTGCATGATTTGGGAGAGGTTGTTGGAAGGAGAGGCCGCAAGTGCTTTCAGGTACCAAGCAGAAAGATCTGTCTTGGCCGCTAGTTCTCCGGTTTCTTTCAGTCTCTCTGCTTCCGCGTAGAATTCTTCGTTTTGCTTGGAAGGGTCCACGAGGAGTTTGAAGATGTTGCGACCGTTGGCAAACGTACACCAGACGAGGAGGGCTAGCGAGTAAATGTCCGTATACTTTGCGTCCGATACATTGACTGCTGTATTCGCCTCAGGAGCCTTCCAAGGCCGGGTTCCTCCTAGCATGACGCTGCTCCTTTCAGTGTTCATAACCAGAGAATAACCGAAGTCACTCAGTTTGGCTCTGTACTTGTGCTCCTCATCTGGGAAGATCAAGACATTCTCTGCCTTGACATCGCCATGAACAATGCCGCATGAATGAAGCATATGAAGGCCTTGGCAAACGTCAAGGCAGAGCTTCCGCCTTGTCTCTATACCAAGATGCTCCCTTTGTTGCAGTTGTGAAAGGCTCCCGCCTTCCGCAAACTCCACGATGAGAACTGGCAGTCTCTGGAGAGGATTGAACGGATTTGTAGCCCACGCCAAACCAAGAAAGTCGACAAGATTCGGGTGTTGTAGGATCGGTCGGTGCGTCGAGAGGTAGAGCTCCATGATTGCAGCGTCTATGGCGTGCCGGGACGATTGGGTGGCTTCACCTTTGTCCGAAAACTCGATGACGGCCACTTTGTAGGCGACTACTCCTGGTAGCTTCCGTTTGTCTTCTATCTCGATCGATAAGCCGTCAAACTCTGTACGCGACCTCTGCACCTTCTGGGACGGGATGCGACGTCGATACACGGCAAAGCTTGCGCCTCGGCCGGCAAATGAAGCGCTGTCCACGGCTTGCGCATTGGAAAATACTGGTGGAACTGATAAGTTCAAGGCATCTTCGGCCAAGAAGGCTCGGTAGGCAAAGTCCAAGGCGTTCGGGATGAAGGGTGCGTCGTCCAAAGTTGAACGGTCGCCTGGTTCCAGGGTGGTAGGCTTGGAGGTATCTCCTCCAAAAGATGTCAGACTTCTTCCAGAAGAGGAGTCCATTCTGCGCCGAGGAATCGGTGGTTGGGTGATAGAGGCTCAACTCAAAGCATGGAGGAGGAATGTTGTTGGCTGTTAGTTATGGCCATGCGGGGAACCTCAAGGTAGCGGACCCCTCGCCTTACCTCTCTTCAAGGATCATATGTCACGGGTGTGCAGATCTTATGTAACTATCGATTTGCGGCTGAGCTGCAGCAGCCTGATTCACCCTGTTTTGCCATCAACGATGTCGCCAGGACGACTTGAGGGATATGGCCAAAGAAACCGAGTAGAGTGTATCAAAAACTGAATCTCCTTAGCCTTCTAGTTATTGCGTGGACAAAGAAGCCAAATAAATCTTGGCGAAGGTGTGTAGATTGATTGACCGTTGATGAAAGCGTAAAGGGTCAGAGAGACCGGTACAGAAGCAGGCTGCGATCTAAATATCGGATAATTGCACTTTTATATGCCTCATTCAAGTTACCTAATGCCAGGTTGGTCAGGCATCAATCAGCCGTACACCATCATTTGACACAACGTCGTGGGCTATCGACCCAGACTTTCCAACAAATAGATACAAAGAGGAGGACTCTCGACGCTTGTGCTGCACGCCCACAATGGACCCCGGAACAGCCCTAGCTGTAGTATCGCTCTCTTTCGACTTATTTGCCAGCTGCGTTAGAGGCTTCACCTTGATATCTGACGCTCGAAACATTGGAAAGGACGCAGCCATCGAACGAACGAAACTCGTGCTTCAAGAGTATCGACTCATTGAATGGGCTAGGGCAATTGGCCTTGACTCTCCCAAAGATGATGAAGCACTAGGCGTTCACAAGCACCCTGCCGCTCTCATCCTATTCCAGCTAGAGCAGCTTCTCTCTTCGACGGATGCTTTGAAGAAGCGCTACAAGTTGGAACTCGTGTCTCCACCGGATGGTTCTGATGACTTGGTCACTTCTGAAACGACGGTCGCTCTAGATAACCCGGCTTCATCCATCCTCTCGAATATTGTGTCATCCGAGACTCGCGCGGGCATCCTCAAGCGCGCATCTACACTCAACACGGCGAATCGGTTCCCCCGGCGTCTCTGGTGGGCCGCTGTCGACAAGAAGAAGTACGCCGAGTTGGTGAAAGATGTGACCGGTCTTGTCGATGGGCTCTGGTCTCTCTTGGATATGCCTCACCGCGTCCAGACGTCTCGCGCTGTTAACCAGACGTTGCAAATCGCGATCCAGACGAGTGAAGATATCAAGGGTCTTCAGGATCTCCAAAAGTCTCTCCACGAGTCGAGAGCGGATGCTGAGATGAAGAATGGCCTCGCTGCCTCGGCAGGCCTGAAGGCACAGCACATTTTGCTTGCATCAAATGATAGTCATACCCAACAAGCAGCGCATTCCGATGATGGAACCAACCATATAGTGCCAGCACAACTGCCGTCGGTTCTGGATCCTTCCCAGGTGACTAGCATCCATATGCTTTCATCGACCATTGGATCAGCTCAGTACCAGGGAGACACTGTTCTGATAGAAGAGAAGCGCGTTCAGCCGCGTATGAAAGCGAAGCTTAAACCACGTGTTGAGGCCCTCGTGCAACTACTCTCTCAGCCTCCCACGGCATCCTTTCAGACATTCCCTTGCCTAGGATACACTGAAGAGCAAGGGGGCTTCCGGTTGGTCTTTCGATTCCCTTCCAGCACCGAGCAGCCTCTTTCTCTACTCAATGTACTATCGAGATCCAGCGGGCCACTGCCAGATGTAGGTACACGACTTCGTTTAGCCGCACAGCTATGCCAGACGCTCTTCAGCTTCCACACTGCCGGTTGGCTCCATAAAGACGTGCGCTCTGAGAATATTCTCCTTGTCTCTTCGCCCTCTGGCCAGTCGATTGACCGCCTAGGCCGACCCTACCTCTGCGGCTTCTCCTTCGCACGACAAGGTTCGCCGACTGAAATTAGCGAACAGCCGTCTGAGGACCTCTCACGGGACATTTATCGACATGCCAAGGCTCTCGGAGAGCCTTCCGAGAGCTTCGAACGCTACATGGATGCATATTCTCTCGGCTGTGTTCTGATCGAAATCGCAGAATGGACGCCCCTTCGAAAGATTGTCAAGAAGCGCGTTGACATCAGTAATAGCAACGGCGTGAAATTGACTGATGTTGCATCACTCTCACAGTGGATGCATAATCGATATATTACTGAAGGATACGCGGCATTTCGACTTGGGGTTGCTTTTATGAAGATGCTTGCTCTGTGCATTCCAGCAGAAGATGAAAAGCCGGACTTGACCGACTTCTATTCTGCACTTGAGGGCATGACCGCTTGTGATATTTGATTGGACTTCTGGGACCATGTATTTAGCATGTATGAATCTAGGTTACGGGTTTCACAGCATTGGGTTTTGTTAATGTCATGTATTGATAACTATATCTTTTCCACTTGTGGTTGATGGGCTTTTGTGGACTTGTCATTGTAGACAATAATACTGTGTTCAACTCGCAACCTCTTTTCCTTCAGTTCTTCTATGAGTTACCAGCCATTTCCCTATACCTGATTCCCCTGCTTCCCTTTTAGATCTCTACCATGGCATGATCATCACTAGCATCTCTCTTCTAGCGCAATCACGAGAGTACTCCATTCGCTCCGCCCCTTTTTATTGCACAAACAGCAATTCGTATGTCATTCCATGGTACGTTGCCCATCTCCTTTCAATATGCACTGCCTTGAATACGCTCAGGCAATCCAGAACCAGATACGTTCCAACCAATTCCTAGGTTTCACCACTGGCCAAGTTGGCTCCAACGCATCGATCTCAGCCTTTCCAGACCAGATATCCATCTCTGAATACTTGACAAATTTAGTCTTCTTGACATACTTGAAGCCAAAAATCAGTATGAGGAAGATTGGGATGTTGATGTAAGGCGGGATGAAGGTCTTGGCACTGAAGCGTCCAGGGAAGAAGGCGTCGAATCCGTTAAAGATGGCAACAATTGAGCAGAAAGAAACAGAGAAATAGGCTAGGAATGGTTGCATTGGCGACTTGTACGGAAGAGTGTTGCGGTCGATTCCGTTATACTTGAGGCAGTAGTAGAAGCGAAGATACGTGTAGCAGACGCTCGCCCAGATGATGAGAGCGCCAACACCGCTCAGATTACTGAGCCAGAAGAAAACTTCAGCGCCACTGTTGCTGACATTGAGGTAGACCAAGAGTCCAAAGGCAGAAGTGACCGCAACGCAGAGGTAGGGAACGCCAAACTTCTCATAGGATAGGATAGCCGGTGCTTTCCCGTCAAGTGCCGCGGCATAGAGAACTCGAGTGCCAGCGTAAAACAGCGAGTTGCCAGAAGACCAAGCCGAGGTCAAAATGACAGCGTTGATGATCGAGGGGAGTGTCTTGATACCTCCGTTGCGAATGGCAATAACAAAGGGACTTTGAGCAGCGCCAGGGGCAGAGGAGTTGATGGCGTTGAGGAGGGAAGGGTCCTTGGACGAGACGCAAAGACCGACAAGAAAGACCGAAAGGATGTAGAAGAGGACAATTCTCCAAAAGACTCGACGAATGGCCTTGGGGATGTTGCGTCGAGGGTTCTCTGTCTCTCCCGCTGCCATGACAACCATCTCACTACCACCGTAGGAGAAGGTTGCCTGAACAAAGACTTTCCAGAAGGCAAGAAACCTTCCCAGTGCGCCTGGCCTCAGATACTCATTCATAGGTCCTGGGTGTTTCCAGTACCTGAAGCCGATTGCCTCGCCATTGGGAGCGCCTCCAACAGTGATGATGAACATCAGGATGATCAAGCCCACAATAGTAGTCAACTTGATGGCGCCAAAGACGAACTCGGCTTCACCATAGATGCGAACTGGCAAACAGTTGAGAAAGACCATGGGGAAATAGAAAAGGCTGATTAAGGCGACTTTGGGGACATTGTTATGCCAGTAATCGACAATGACTGCTGAAACTGTCACCTCAATAGGAACTCCAATGGCAAACTGATACCAATAGTTCCAAGCGAGGGCAAACCCCAGCGCCGGGTCCACGAAGCGTGCGGCAAAGATGGGAACGGGGCCCGGGATGGGCAACCACGCAGCCATCTCACCGACGCTGTTGAGGACGCAGAAGATGTTGAAACCGGTGATGGTGAATGACAGGAAGGCTGAGAGCGGGCCAGCAAGCGAAAGCACCTGTCCGCTACCAACGAAGAGGCCCGTGCCGATGGCACCGGACAAGGCAAGGAACTGAACATGTCGGGACTTGAGCCTGCGGTTCAGAGTGCCGAGATTGCGTGTTGTGTATTCTAACCCCTTGCTGTCGGTAGTTGGGTCGTTGGTTGGTAATGCTGTTGGTTCGATGCTGGGTGACTCCCTCCCCGCTTCGACATCATTGTGCTTCTTGTCCACTCCCTCCATGATAGGGTTGCAGTCGACAAGTCAGTCGACACCGTTGGAAAGGAAAGGAGTTTGATTCGACGAGGAGTTGGGACTCGTGGTGATCACTGGATGGTACCCTAGTGAGAGCTTGAGGAGACAAGATGAGATCAACATGAGAAGAATTTCTCTCTATATGAGACATTAACAGACATGAGCGGCTTCAACTCCCACCCACCCGTGGCAAACCCTTTCCACTGCACCGTACATAGCCAGCTCGTTATTCTGGAGCCGATCTAACCAAATCCCCCACGCTGTGAAAAGCCGTGAGTGCGACCACAGACAGGGATTTGATCCAATCAAGAACAACAAGAATGAACTTGGTTATACCAACCCTAATATGCCTCTTGAGGGTAGTCTCATCGCCGTAAGATGGTAACAAATCACACCACAAAAAGAGCGCGAAACGCGGCAGCATGATGCACACCTAACAATGGGACCGGTTACCGGCTGGAGGAAGATCACAGCACTTGTGATGCACCTACGAGGTACCGAATGAAATCTAACAGGCAGATCAAGTAATAGCCCCAATCACTGACGAGCCGATCCGCAATACCCGGCTTGGCACGGGATCCGAAGTCGGTGTTGGACTGATTGATAAGGTGATCAGACAAGGATTATCCTCACTAGCTCGAACTACTCCGTACCAATCTCGTCCATCTGCAGGGCTCGAGCCGTGATCAATTCACCCATCATACGAGCTTTGGAAGTGTATGCTTAAAAACCCCCGCCGGATCATACTCCCGTTTAAGCTGCCGTAGCTCTGCCAGATGCCCTCCAAACGTAGTCTCCAGGTCGACGAACTCGGGGGCGGTCAAGGGTAGATACGTGGGACCTTCTGCATCTGGAAGAGCTGAGATTCTATTACGTGCATCTAACGCCCAAGCTGCCGCGCCCCGCGCCGAGGACTCGTCATCTCCGAGGCCCAGGAACTCGAGCATCACGTGGGGTTTCCGGTACGGGAGAACAGAGTCCGGCGTGTCGTCGGGCCTGCAAGATGGGCTGTCGGCGCGGAGGGTATGCATGTTGACACCACCGGAGCTATCGCGGGGGATGGCGTGGGCAATTCGGGCCAGCTCATTCACCACCTCGGGTGAGAAGTGGGAGATGTCTGCTGACTGACAACGGCCTAGAACCTGAGCGGGGATCATATCTTTCACCATCGTAGCGAAGCCCAGCGCATTCGTGTTCATGACGGTCGAGTGCACATCCGAGATGTTGGATGAAAGAGGTGCAAGTTTGCTTACTCGCGCGAGCCACAGACGAGATTCGTCGCTCGCAGATCCGTTCCAGATGAAGCCGCAGGTGAGAGAAAGTCCGACTTTGGGATAGATCCAGATCGACGGCATCAGATAAAGCCTGCTGGGAATGTCCTTGTATGTATTTACGAGGTTGTTGTAGTTGGTGAAAAATGTGGTTACAGCGTCGGCAATGTCAGATGATTCGAAGAAGAGCATTCCCGCCTGGACCTGTTGAGAGTCAGTAGATGCACTGAATCAAGCATGAAACGCAACACCTTGAGCCGCGCATACCTCACAGAGTGGCCATGTCTTGACCTCCAGCTCGACAACGATGGCGAGACTCCCGCCGCCCCCACGCAGACCCTTGAGCAGGCGAGCATCGGCTTCCACCAACTCCCCATTGGCCTGAACAACTCGGGCACCGACAATTTGGTCGGCTCCCAGCCCGTATGAGTGGACATAAGGACCACACCCACCCCCAAGACACCATCCCACAAAACCGACTGTCCCACAAGATCCCGCGGGAGCTGTCAGTCCATGCTTGCTCAAGGCCTCGAGTACCTGATAATTCGTCGCCCCTCCTCCCACTCTCGCTGTCTTTTTATCTGGCGATATAGTGACCGTGTTGAGATCTCGTAGGTCGATGCTCACGGCGTCGAGGGCCGAGAAGCGCCCGAACATGTCATGTCCGCCACCACGAACTACCGGGTCCAGCTTGAGGCTCAGACATGATTTGATAATAGTAGCCACTTGTTCGCCGGACTGGGGTCTAGTGATGACCTTGGGCCGAACCTCATCGTGCTGACCGGTATAGCTCGCTTGCAGGGATACAAACTCACTTGAGCCAGGCACGGCAAAGGGAATACCAGCCTCAGAGAGATGGTTTTGCAGCAGATCCGCTGTCGACTTGCTCATCTTGTATATGAATGATCAGTGAAAGTTGCAAAGAGAGAGTTCCATGCGCCCTGGACCAAGGGCATCTCAACCCTCTTTATCGGAATTGTTGGGATCAGTGTTCAACAAGCGTTTGCATTCCAGTAAGCCTATCTAGCGCTTATGTTGTACTGTCAGCAGTCGACTACTTCAAACTCTGTTCTCTGTCTACCCTATTACTCAAGATCTCCTTCCCCTCTTTAATGAGACGTCATCGGTGCTGATCTGTCTCACTTTGTGCGCCACGATGCTTACTGGTTCGAAGATGTGCACCATCAAAGTGTGTTGTGTACATCTCTTATGCTGGATGTGTTAGTCGAGTTGTACCACGCATAGCGCTGGTTTTGTCTCACGCGGATCGGACATAGGTAGGCAGAAAATAGTGGCTGGGGATAGAGACTCGGGGAGGACTGGAGGAGGCAATCATAGACGCTAACGTAGTTACGCCAGTTTAGCGTCCGGGCCATACTAAAGTCCGAAGTAATAGGATCTGAAAACAGTCTCGGTCATTAGTAGGTACCGCGTATTCAGTCCAATAAGCCCGCCTTGTGACGTTTGTTCAGCAAACTCGGTACCGAGATCAAGGGGTTCACAGCCCAACTCCAATTAACGCAGCACCTATAAAAGCTTTGCGTCGTCGCAGCGTGAACATTTCTCAACTCAATTTTATTGTCTCATCCCATCTTTGATTTTATCACTGCGAGCAGGTTACGTCTAAACCCCTAGATCACGCGAAAATTCTCGCCAGCCTTGGAGTCTACAGCAACTTTCGAGTGCAGAAAACATGTCCCCATCTAAACCACCCACTATCGCCATCGTTGGGGGCGGACCCTGTGGGCTTACCTTCGCTCGTCTGTTGCAGACTGCCGGGATCCCATATCGCGTGTTTGAGCGCGATCCATCCCCAGAGTTAACGTCTCTCAACCAGGGTGGCACGCTCGACATTCACAACGAGACAGGGCAAGAAGCACTGCGACATGCCGGACTTCATGACGAGTTTAAGAAGTTGTCGCGCCAGGATGCTACGACAATGACCCTGATGGATTCCACAGGAGGAATCAAGGCCTCTTTTAGTGATGATGCTGATCGCCCTGAGATCGACCGCTCACAACTGCGGCAATTATTACTCAACTCTTTACCTGGAGATAGCATTCGATGGGGAAAGACGCTCTCAAAGGTCGGGCGCAATGAAGACGGAGAACAGTCTGGAGCTCGCTCCTGGATGCTGAGCTTTGCCGATGGCTCAACTGAGACTGGGTTTCGGCTTGTGGTTGGCGCGGATGGGGCATGGAGCAAGGTTCGACAGCTGGTAAGTCATGGCATGCCTCTGCATACCTGTGTTCTATCAAGGAACTAATTCTACTTCAGATCACATCTGCGAAGCCAGTCTACTCAGGCAAGATGTTTATCGAGGGCCGTCTGTCCACCGACAATCCGGAATATGATGTGGCGCGGGAGATGGCAGGCAAAGGTACTGCCATGGCTTTGAGTGCCAAAAGTGTTCTCTGCGTTCAGCAAATGTCTGATAGATCGTATCGTCTATACATGGGCGTGACAGCACCCGAGGCTTTGACACGGCCTGGAGGCAACGCTCATCCAGCTGATATGGACAAGGCACGAGCGACCATGCTGGGGCCAGGAGGTTTTTACGCCAACTGGGCCTCGAATAGTCGAGCTTTGATCGCTGCCTCTGAAGGTCCTTGGCGCCCTTGGCCTCTTTATCGCCCCCCCATTGGTCTTTTTTCGTCGGGAGTCACCAAAAACGATGGACCAGGTGGCAACGCCAACGAATGGGACCAGACACACTGGAAACGTACCCCTGGCATTGTACTTTTGGGAGACGCAGCACATCTTGCGACTCCAAACGGCGAAGGCGTCAATCAGGCCATGTACGACTCGTTGGTGCTTTTCAAGAAGATCATGTCTGAGCTCGGAGATGAAAAGGATGCAACGGCTTACGACGAAGAGACAGACCAAAAAGCGATGGAACGGGCCGTTTCAGCGTATGAAGCCGAGATGCTACCTCGTGCTCGGGAACACATTCAAAGTAGTATCGATTTGGAAAATTTGATGTATGCAGATGATGGAGCTGCTCGCATGATCGAGATGTTTGGCGATTCTCACTAGTCGAGAGTGCATGGAAGGGATCTTAAAGGAATAGTTCGAGAACTCGCGATTGTACAATCACTTAGCCAATATTTAATAACATAAGCAACATACATTAAACTCCCATTTCAATACCTATCGTGATACTAAGTCCGGGTGAAGCGTAATGCGTATGTTCTTGTGCGGGATCTCTGATTTGTCAGCATCTTCTAACACGCTGACGCCATTTGTAAAATTCGCGACTTTGTTCTTTCACCTTCATCTTCACACAAGCTCCAATACATCAACTAAACTGTTCCGCATTCTGCGGCTACCGACTTCAAGATGGCACCCTACCAACCCGGTATAACGACCCTTGTGGACCTGGGCACCCATAAACTCGAGCTGACCATTTACGGACCACCTCGGAGAGCACACAACCCAATCGTCGTCGTCATCCCTGGCATCGGAAGCAGCGTCAAAGAGTGGTCTGCAGTTACTAAAAGTCTTTCGGAGTCTATGAGCGTCATGAATTATGAGCGTGCAGGATATGGCTTAAACGATCCAGCACCCGATAGTGACTCCAGGACCGCCGAGGATATAGCAGCAGAATTGCACGCGCTTCTGCGAGCTGCAAAGGTCGCACCACCCTATATCGTGGTTTCTCACTCTTACGGTGGCATAATTCTACGAGAGTTTGTCAAATTGAGGACGTTGGCTCAGTTCAAGGGCTTTGTCTTTGTTGATGCCAACACTGAGGAGACGCCATTGACCTATCCGAATCCGTTTGT
Organism: Fusarium floridanum; assembly: GCA_003947005.1. NCBI lineage: Eukaryota > Fungi > Ascomycota > Sordariomycetes > Hypocreales > Nectriaceae > Fusarium > Fusarium floridanum. Next base: position 37,261 of record NKCL01000213.1, on the reverse strand, counting down.
TCGCGCTATACAAGGAGATATCGACACGCTGAAGCTCTGCTACGGGGATTGTTACCGATTAGGTCACGCAGAGTGGCAAGCCCTGTTGGAGGAGAAGGCAAGGCCGGGGCATAAAGTCACAGTCGATCGAGAAGTGTCCCAGTACCACGCGAGTGGAATAGCCCTAGCTGCCAAAGGACATTCAGAAAGTGAAGAACCTGAGTTCGGGCGTGTCCCTCTTGTTGTTTTGCAAGCAGATCACGCTGTCGACCTCAAAAAGATCTATGCAGAAGGGGTGCGGCTCGGAAACGGTACGGATGATGAAAGGGCTGGAATGAGCAGATTCATAACTCAGGCCAATTCAATCGAAGATTCCATGCAAAAGAAGATCTTGAAGTTATCTGAAAGGACAAAATTTCAACATCTTCTTGGCTTCGGACATAGCCTTCACCTTGCCGCCCCTGAGACGGTTGTGGATGCTGTTATATGGATATTGATGCAGTACAGGTGCTAGAATCCTACACATTGCATAGAAAGGCATTATAGATCAAGATAGGTACACACGATAATCGGTGCATCATTAAGTTCACCATCTACTTCGCAGGCGTCACAAACTAGAGGCCTTTTCGTGCACCTATAATGAAAAAAAGCTCAAATTGAGTGACTATGGATAAGTCAAGAGAAGAAGATACGAAATTGGAAATGTCTGAAGAGACTGAGGGGGCCATCCTTTTCGTGATATGTGGTATGCGGTATTGTTGTACCGTCATACAAGGCAAGTATGTACATGAAAGAGCTGAGCAAGTTGTGTTTTCTTTTTTGTCCCTAGCGTTTACAGGAACGAAGGGTTGGCGTTGGTGAGAAGCTGCTCGAAGTAGGCCTGGAACCAGGTTCCTGCCTCAGGTGCCGGCCTTGAAAGAAGAGATGTCAGCATAGTTCTTGGTTAGGGGAATGGAGTGACGTACTGAAGAGCGGCAGAAGCACCGCAGTGGTAGTCGTAACGGGCAGCACTGGTGTCCGAGGTGCCATCGGACTCACCACCAGGCTTGACCCAGACAAAAGCATCAAGAAGGCTGTCACCAGTGTTGGCAGAGGGGCGGATACCGAAGCCAGTGCCCTTGGAGTTGCACCAGTCACCCCACTGTTGCTGACCGGTAGGCTGCTTGCCAGAACGGCCCTGGTCAGTAATGAAGTAAGCACCAGGCCAGCCATTCTGCTCCAGGAGAGGGCCCATTGCGTGAATGAAACCTTTCTCGTCGTAGATGGAGGCTCCCTGGGTATAGGGGGGAGCGGTGCTGAGACTCCAGGCGTTGTAGTTGGCAACGTTGGTGGCGAGTCCACGGAGGGCAGCTGGCTTTCCAGCATCCTTGTAAATGCTAGCAAACAGCTTTGCGGCAGGGCCCTGGTTGTTGGGCCAGCCGAGCCAGCCAGCGTGGCCTGCGTCAAGGTACATGGCGACGTTAGGCAGGTTCAATTCCGTGACAGCGTAGTTTGTCAGGCTAATGTACGCATCATGGGCCTTGGAACACTTGGCAACATCCAAGTTGGTAACCAGGTTAGCCAGGGAGTCGGGTTCTGGAATAACCGTTAGCCATAATCACATAGAGCTAGAGATATAGGACCAACCAATAACAAGGAGGATTCGGATATCAGAGTAGCTCTGGATGATCTTCTTGATAGTTTGGATGTAGTTCTTGTACTTGTTGGCACCATCGTTGTCAAGGGAATACTCTCCGTTGGAAGCAGCAGCAGCGCAGTCACGATCAGGGAGATCGTAGACGACGAACTGACCGGCATAGTTACCACCAGCCTGGTTAGCCTTGCGAATGTCGACAAGGGTGTCCTCCATCAGGGAGATGTGGTCAAAAGAGTCCCTGTAGAAGTGCTCGGTCAGATACTCTGTAATTCTCACTCACTCAAATATCCCAGCACTTACATCCACTGGTAAGAGGGAACATCAGCGACCTTGGCAGCAGCCGTAGCCATGGCGCCGCTCAACTTAGGGATGGCCAAGTTCGTAACCTCCGAGCGGTAGTAGCTGTTGGCCCAAAGGTCAACACCAGAGTAAGGGTTTCCGCTGTAAGTAGCAGTGCCGCTTCCAGCGGGAGGAGGGTTCGTAGTAGAAGTGCTACCCGCAGTCGAGGTCGAAGTCGCCTTGGTAGTGGTGGTAGAGGCAGGGAGTGTGCTTGTTCCGGAACTGGCGGGGCCTTCTCCGGGAATGCATTGAGAGTAATAGTCGTTGATTTTGCTGCAGGTGCTACCAGACTGGCAGCAAGTAGCGCCATTCCAGCTGATGCCACCACACTGGGACCTAGAGGCTCTGTGAGCCTTGATGTATGATACGAAATCAGGCGGATTGCAAGCACTTACCATTGGGTGGCGCAAGCCTGGCGTTCCTCAACAAGAGGGGCACCAAGTGCCGTACCAGCCAAAGCGGCGGTAAACAGGAGTTTGTAGACGGTCATTTTTCGCAAAGAGAGTGTAAGGCTGGCCCTAGATTCTCTGGTTGATACTTGCCAAAGGTTAACGGGTGAAGAACAAAAGAAACTCTCACATTACGAAGAGAAAGCGACTTTATATATTACTATCCACGTCTAGAGTGTCCATATTTGCATAGGTTTCACTTTCGGAAAGACGGGACGCAACGTGCTTCGTTGTGGTCAAGTGATTAAGGTTTGTGGACTTGAAGCCGCCGAAAAGGTGATTGTGGACGGAACCTGAGCACCGTCATCTTGATCGGGCTAGGCGCCCGTGGTATCCTAGGATGAACCCACACGTCTCGTGGAAGGAGGCCCGACGGGTGGCTTGCACCGCTAAGATCTGCAAGGTTTCAACTCGAATGCTAGATGAGAATCCGTGATTCGTTTGCACGTGGGCAAGACAGCCTCATCACTTAATGACACGCATGAACACGCCGCGTACCGACATGTTTATTCACTGATCTACTTGTAAATCGACGACTCTTTTTGGTGTCCAGGTGGCCGAAACGTCCAGGACCCCATGTCGATGTGACAACACTGACAGGGGGGTTGACCCTGCTCATCTCGGAAGCCATGCTCCTTGAGATACCCAAATAGGAAGCGCGGAGGCTGATCAAGAAACATACGCATGATGGTATCATCTCTTGGCACTCAAATAATAGACTCCCGGGTCCCTTGCCCTACGGGCCGACGCGACGGAGAATAGGCAACGTGATATAGGGCCACATTGGTCATTCCGGGACGGAGATCCTTTCATAGAATCTGCCACTGATTCTAGCTACTAACTTGCAGTGTGGCAGTGAAGTAATTAGCATATCATTATATATATAATTATTAATATATCTATCTCCCTGACCCTGAACTCGAGGGAGAGGCAGACACAAAAACAACAAGCACGGCAGCATACGCGGCTGTTGATGCAAAAATCTCAGCCCGTCTTGCACTTGTCAAAACCCTTACACTTATCGCAAAGAGGGCTGTGAACATGGCAATAACTCCCAGCTGGACACTCTCCTTGTTTAAGAAATGTAATAAGACTATGGCCCCTACCAGGAGGATTGCGGTGAAAACGGTGCTGATTGCGGATGCTACCCAGACGACGTGATTTTCCTCAATGTATTCGGTTTCATCTGTGATTTTGGTCGTCTTTTATCGTTAGAACTATGCAGGACTAGAAGCTTGGGTGAATTGTACCTTGAATATCCAACAATCTTGAAGGAATCGTGAGAGAAGGTCTGTATCGGCAGGACGTCTGACGGCGACAAGATCTCGGTGGTTGCATTCGTCCAGTCTCTTCTCAGCGAGACCTGCGAGAATTGGACGACGGCGTCGGTCACTGAAATGGTTGTGTACATATTCGTAGGATTGTGCGCGTACAACCTCGAGAGCTCGTTTTCTCGGACCTTCAAGCGTCGCTATCTGATTTTGACGCAGGAGGGCTTCCTCTAGTGCCTTCCTGAGCAACTGACATGCTTTGACTAGGTACGGTGGGATAACTTACGATATTCTTTTAAGGTCTCTTTGATTTCCTCAGCTATCTTCATTCGAGTATACTCAGGTCGAGCCGCATTCTTTGCATTCTCCTCAAAGGCTTCCCAGGCCCGGAGTGAACGGAGTGTCTCATTGTCCTGGGTGTGAGCAGCCTGCGCATCCGCTTGGTCCAACTTCCACTCGAGGTACGTGAGTCTGCTCTCAAGGTGAAGCAGGTTCCGCGCGCTGAGCCTGTCGAATTTGCGAAAAATAAAGGCTTCATAGTCTGGGTTAATGGCTATTCTCTGGGCCAAGGCCGGAAAACCTGTGCCATCACGTACGTTTTCGACGTCCATTTGATGGTGAGTATTTTGGGGGTGCTTTTACTCAGACTTTGTGATTTTCATCCAATTGTCAGTACTCCCGTGATCTCACATGTTTGTGCTTTGTTGAGGCCTACCTACCTATACTAGGGGAAAGTATGCAGCAGGCAACCTAAGCCTGGGCTGTGCTGTTGAAGTGTTAGTTGAACTTCAGCACTGCCCACTTACTTGCGGCTCTGCTAGCGAATCAAGGGCAAACACGGATCGTGGGCGTTTTCTATGGCAGCCTGCAGGGCATACTGTGACAAAAAACGTTCGTTCTCCTTTTCCTCTAGTGTTTGGGCACATCACCCTAGCCGACAAAGCAATACTCCAGCATGTGTTACCAGCTTGTGGAGCGTTACTCGGTGTGCAGATGCCTGTATTATCAGCATGCCATTGACAGATGTGCCGCCTACGGTAGGCCAGGTCATTACATTGAACAGCGCACTATATTTGTCAGCTATGATTGCAGCACGCATTCCTCATCAAACAAGCCTGATGAGACAAAGGTAGCTTTTCGGAATATTTCTACCTCGTTCAAGGGACTTTCCAGCAAGGGAACCGATGACATGGAATCAACGTCACGGGAATTTCACTCAGACACCTTTCTTTCTGACGATGACGATGACGATGCTACGGGAGGGAACAATGTTCGACTCGAGACTGAGTCGGACGATATCCCGGTGTCAACAAGCCGTCAACATATCCCAGCCGGGCATTCCGATCTTGAGCTCGAGCCCAATGAGTCGCAAGCGTCATATTCGGCTGCTCCTGGCATCGCCTCTTTCTCGCAGACCTCAGCTTCGACGGAATCTCATGCCAAGCACGCCATCACCCAAAGAGAGCAGCAGAGCTCGATTACATGGTCTCCAAAAAACGACAACCAACTCCGCAGCGTGACGTCTTACGAGGTCCCTGGCACTATCAATGGCATCCCAGTCGAGGCGCTGCCAGACTGGGGCTCCGCAATAGAGGCCATTTCCGAAGCGTTTGCGAGGCAGCATGGTTTCAGCATCGACGCCACAGGCACTCAAACGATACGTCTTCCCGGGGGAAATATAACCGAGAGTGTTGGCCGTGTTGTTGGAGACTTCAAATTCCAGCGCGAAAGCGACGTCTATCAATGCCAATTCCACGTGCTCCGGGACAGCGTGTTTGACTTGGTATTGGGCAGAAGGTTCCTCGACCTGACAAAAACCCTCACCGATTTTTCTCACCGCATTGTCGAGAGGGTTCGTCCTTGTTACCAGAAAGGGAGCCGCCTGTTTCTCATGGGCGAGTCTCCAAAGGACCGTCTCCGTTGCGTCGTCAACGGCTTTGAAGCTTCAGCTTTACCGGATACAGGATCAGAGCTCATGCTATGTTCGGGCGACTTCGTCCGCCGCCATGGGTTCACGGTGCACAAGGGAAAGAAATATCAAAGACAGGTCGTACTCATCGATGGATCTACCATGCGTACCGATGGCATGGTGACAGGGGCCGAGCTGCAATTTGATGCACCACCCGTATCCTCGCCATCGCTGGACTGTTCTCTGTACCTATCATTTATTACTGGCCTTGCGTCGCTCACTAGCTGCAAAGGAAACGCGCCACGAAAAGCGACTTTTATCTGCGACCTATACGTCATCGAAAGTCTACCATACGATATCATCCTCAGCAACGAGTTCATATTCCAGTACGGAGTGTTTTCCAGGTTCCAGCACCTCTTTTACTCTACATCACCCAGCACTTCACCGGACGAGCAAGCGAGTGTAGATAACAGCCTTCTGTTCATCAGGACAAGGAGGCCTGGGCGTCTTTCGCGGCGTCAACCACCTCAAACCGAAACCAACACAAGTAAGTCAGCCTTATTGGAGAGCAAGCAAGGTTATGTGCTGACATCTCTAGTCTCCTTCCAAGGGGGTTTGTCTTGGGAGAGGCGTTGGGAGGTCGAGGAGGCACGAAGAAACCGGGCGATGCTGCGGATCGCGTCTTTACCAGAGCCTCAGAAGTCTGTTGAACAGAGGACGGAGAATCACAGACAGACAGTCTGGGACAGGGACAACCCAAGGCCACAACCGGCAGGGCAATTTACAACTTTGCCAAGTGTGAGGAGAACGCAAGTCCCTGGAGCACCTTCCCCGGCGGGACTTGCATTAACAGATGTACCTGCGCAGTCGACCAGGTCATCGATCGCGAGAGGTAGATTGAGTTCCTTAATTTCTCTGCTTATTAGGAATCAAGAGAATTATTAGCTAGAAGCTGATTGGCAGTTTTATTCTTTTTTGGATTATATGTTAACTATAATTAAGGGTTAGCTAAAAGGAAGATTGGCATTGTGAACTTTCCTCAATTGTTTATTATACTACCATTTCTACCTAGGGTCTTAATGATAGGAGTGTCTTACCTGAAACCCTTCAACTTGATACACCCTTTTTTCATATTCGAAATTACCTAGCCCTGTGTCGCCTGTGGTGGTTATGGACTGAGAGGCGGGCATGGTACGTTCCCTAGGCTGGTTGCAGAGTGGAGAACCCTCGGGTTCGGGTTCGCATCGAGCCCAGAATGAACCAGCTCGCATTTTGATTTGGGTATAAATCAGGGCACCTGTCAATAGAAAAGTAATCATAGATCTTGTTATTGATCTGGACATTCCTTACATCTTTGAAGATCTATCGTTATTCTTTTCTCCCAACCTTGTTTTATCTCTTTCTTTCCCATTTGTGACTCCCTTCTTCTATCCGTTACCCCCTAATTTGTTTCCCTTCGGTCATGCTCGGTAGAAAGAAGGATTCTTCAGCTGGTGGCTTCGAGCTACTTGGTGTCTCGGCCGAAAAGACAAAGGAGCAGAACAGCGACCTCGAGAGCCAAAAAGCTGCGATCGAAACGAATACCCCTGGTGGCACGAACAATTCCCAGCACCAACACTCCAACAGCAAAGCCTCAGACAGTCCACTCCAAGTCACGAGCGAAGATGAAGCTACCTTGAATGCCCTCGATGCCGACCCCGACTCGAACATTGTCTGGTGGGATGGAGACGATGACCCCGAGAACCCATACAACTGGCCTGCGTGGCAGAAGTACCTGAACTGCGGCCTCCTCAGCACCCTTACGTTCATCACTCCACTCGCGTCTTCAATCTTTGCACCCGGTGTCCCAAAACTTATGGTGGACTTTAAGGAGACGAACCAAGAGCTCGGGGCCTTCGTGGTTTCTGTGTATGTCCTTGGCTTCGCATTCGGTCCAATGTTAATGGCACCGCTCTCCGAAGTGTATGGCCGGACCATTGTTTACCACGTCTGCAACATTCTCTTCGTCTGCTTCACTGTTGGATGTGCCTTGGCCCCAAACATGGCCGCCCTCATTGTCTTTCGGTTCTTTGCTGGTGCTTTTGGCGCCTGTCCCATGACGAATGGCGGTGGCAGCATTTCTGACATGATAGTTCAGGAGAAGCGCGCTGTTGCAATGTCGGCCTTTAGCATCGGTCCCTTGATCGGACCCATCCTCGGACCTGTTGTAGGTGGCGTTCTGGTAGACAACAAGGGCTGGAGATGGGTCTTCTGGGTTGTCACCATTATCGGTGGCTTCCTGGCTGTGACAATGATCTTGACCATGCGCGAGACATATGCGCCTGTTATTCTCAAGCGCAAAACTCAAAGGCTTATCAAGGAGACGGGCAATCTCAATCTTCGGTCAAAACTTGATACGGGTCTTTCGGACACGGATCTCTTCAAAAGGGCCATTGTCAGACCCACGAAGCTTCTCATCTTCTCTCCTATCTGCACCATATTCGCCTTTTACTTGATGATTGTCTACGGCTATCTCTACCTTCTCTTCACATCGGTCCCCTTCATCTTCCAGAACGCCTACGGTTTCAGCGCCAGCACAGTCGGCCTTGTTTACCTTGGTCTCGGCGTTGGATCTTTTGTTGGCTTATTTTGGTTCTCCTTTGATACCAACAAACAGCTGCAGAAGATGAAGGCCCAGCAGCAGGATCACAAGGATGTCAAACCCGAGGTTCGTCTAAAGCTTCTACCCGTGGGCACGTTGCTGCTTCCGATTGGGTTCTTTATCTACGGCTGGACGGCAGAGTATGAAACGCATTGGATGGCGCCTATTATAGGCTTGGCAGTGATAGGAACAGGTAAGGATGGGAGATTTCTGTTTACATGTTTTCGCTAACACTCTGTCAAGGCAACTTGATATGTTTCATGGCTGTCAGCATGTACCTCGTCGACGCCTACAACCTGTACGCAGCATCTGCGCTGGCAGCTAACACGGTAATGCGTTCCATCGCGGGCGCAACTCTACCACTATGCGCCCTCAAGATGTATGACACGCTGGGATTGGGTTGGGGCAACTCCCTCCTCGCATTCATTGCCATTGCTCTCCTCCCCATTCCGGTGCTCATTAAACGATATGGCGAGAAGTTGCGAAACAGCTTCGACAATGACCGACTGTAAATTCAGGCCTACAAGAGGCTTGGTAGAGAACGCAACCCCTTCTAGACACATTCACATAGACTATTAGCAGCATCACATGGGGGATAGGATACCAACTAGACAGTAACTTAATTGGGTTCTGCATCTCGCTTTCGGATTCGTGTTCAATCATCAGACCACATTTCAAGACAATTTGAGCATACCTTGGCCTGATCTGTCCAAGCGTACTGCATTGATCTCCCACTAGGTAACCAGGTTGTGCTCACGAGACCAAAGTCTTGCTCGCATTTCCATCAAAAGCCTCGGGTTCCCACCCACCGCCCGCCCTCGCATTCAAGCTTGGGTCTTTCTCTTGCGAAACCGAAGCCACTTGATCCTACGCCATCAGCATGCAGTCAGGGAAGCGCCTCGGTCATAAGAAATCGCGTAATGGGTGCCTTCGGTGTAAGGCAAGGCGTGTCAAGGTGAGCAACTGGCAGTGAATGTGCTATTTTGCCTGAAATTTGCGTGTCGCGTTAACTTGTTGAAAATAGTGCGATGAACTTCGACCATGTACAAACTGCATTCGACATCACGTCGAGTGTAGCCTTGTAACTTCAAACAACGTGGTCACCAGAGTCTGCTCTCCCCCTTCAGTCCCCGCAGCGCCCCCTACAGCAGCAGCTCCTGGTTCGGCCCTGGCCCCGAGTTCCAGCCCGTTGGTGGTGACCCTCGGTCTTGGGGAACAGCCCGGACCCGAATCCGAACCCGAGACGCCCCACCCATGGGCTCGTCAATCACCGATCGCAACTCAGCAAGACCATGGTAATATATCCTTCTAATCAAGGCTTTTGTTATGCATTTCTAACTTTCTCAGCTTCTGTCCATTCTACTACATCACCGTTCCACCCAACTCCAGGAACGCCATCGCAACAACATCATGAGCAGGGCTTCCCGTGCGCGTGCCAATGTTCTGCACGAGACTGGATGCAGAGCCTTCAGCTCTTTTATCACTACACTACTTCAGTCTGGAGATCATTCGTGAGGGAGTCTCGAACAGAGATACTCTGGAGAGAGCTTGTTCCAAACGCTGCACTATCCAATGTAAGTTGAATTCACCAGCTGGCCTAGCCAACCACTTCACAGTCTGACTCTGGCCAGGACTTTCTGATGCATGCCCTGCTTGCGGTTTCCGCGCTGCACTTTGCACATTTCAATCCAGCGCAAAAGGATGAGTATCAAGTCATCTCATCCCACTACTCTGCTCTAGCACTCTCCAGCGTTCGAAAGCTTCTGAATGATATCAACGAAAGCAACTGTGAAGTTTTTTTCCTATTCGGGTCCATGACTTTTCTCCAGTCACTTTGCAACGTTGCACATCCAAACGGGCCTCTTACGTCCGCCGAGGTGGCACAGTCATTTCAACTCCTCCAGGGCATGAAATGCATTCTTGACTTCAAGTCTCTTCAGAGATGGTCGTCGGACGGTCCTCTGGGTCAATTGTTTTCTCACAAAGCAAGAGTTTTGACTCCCACTCCCACCACCCCTGCATCGGCCCCCAGCCCATCATCCGAGACGTCTAGTCCCTTTCAGAGGCGTTTGGACAAACTTTGTGGGCTTGCCCGGCAGCTCCCTCGAACTTTGGACGTCATAAATCCTCAATCTGCTAGTCTTTTAGCTCTCGAGGGTCTTCGGAGTATTTATCAGGATTGCCTTGCCATTTCTTTCACCAGTGACCTGCCTCACACATGGGCCTGGCCACTTTGCCTCCCGGCTTTCTTTGTGGATATGATCAGGGCTGGGGATCCTATGGCCCTTATTATATTGGCCCATTTTGCTGCATTGAGCTGGCCCTATGAGCATAAAGGGTGGCCGAGTCAAGGTTGGAGCACAAGCGTCATGGGCATGATCAAAAGAGTGATAGAAGATCAATGGCGGGAATGGATTGAATGGCCGGTCAAAAGCCTAGAGGAGGAAATACCTGTTGACTCAATGGTAGATACTTGAAATAATATTTCGATCATCCATAAGATATTTACTACCTTTTGGGATATTCTCAAATGTCTACTCGATGGGGATCACATGGGCAGTCAAAGAGCTTGTGGGGCCATATCCCTGTTATGCCATGATCAGAACTACCTATTCTTATGTAGATCCGTCACTAAAGAACAGGTAGCTATTAACATGCGCTAGCTGCCTTGGCCATAAGCTCCTCGATTACCCTGAGATTCTTTCCACGAAATATCTAAAATACTATCGTACCTACATAGGATAGATCATTGTGTTTTCTAGCAAGCAATGCTATAAAGGGATAAATTTAAGCAACAGGCAGATAATGTCAGGTATCATGCAAAAACCAGCTGCTGTCGATAAGCATTCAACGGGAAAAGCATGTGTCTCAGTGCAATAATGCTAGGTAAGAGAAACGCGAGATGAAATAGAGAGCTAATGAGTCTAAAATAAAATACTATATACTAAATCGACCTGAGAGCGAGATATAGAATTCTACAGATGAGTGAAGCGTAAAAAAGAGATGATGGATCCGAATATTGGTGAGGTTAAACTTACCCTAAGGGACTCAGGAACGAGACAGGGGTAATATTCAATGACGTCAGGTGGCGACGCCTGGTGCCTAATTTTAGCATTTGAACTTTTCACCCACCCCCGCATGACTCTTACCAACCTCCACTTAGGCCGTGGCCTGATTCAAAGGGGTTGGCCTTGCAAGAATTGCAATAAATTCGCACAGTGCCTGGTTTCAAGTAACCCATGTCATGTCCGGCACCTTGACTCCTTACAAGTAAATTTAAATCTTATTCTGGTATCAAGCCAAGCCTGCCTTTCAACCCTATCGCCTACCTATGGGAGACTGTAGCCCAGATGTTTCTATCCTTCATGATCCACAGCCAGGATCCCAATCCTCCCCGATTGTCGAGGATAGCCCAGAACTTCCGCATTTCGATGAAGCCATATCGACGAAGCGGTACTGCGAAGTTGCCTTATGGTTATCGTATTTCATATCGGTTTCCGCAATCGCATGCTCGATCTGGCTCCTGGCTGCCGAGGGTGGCCTCATAATAGCTTTCCTCCCGGACAATGTCGCTCAGGGCGTGGCTGGCGTTGGTCTTATCGGAGAACTTCTTCCCCTCGTTTTCAACCTCCTCATAGCTGGCTGCACTGAAGCCGTCAGTTATATCCACGCCGTTTCGTTGCGATGGGCTCTTTATCGCGAGGGTCGCCTCGAGTTCAACTCAAATCTCCGTCTTTTTACAAGTGCCAAGTCTAGTCGAGCAAATACTCGATCCGTCAACTTCTTCTCGGCAGCATGTCTAATCGTTTGCTACACAGCTGCGTCGCAAATATTGATTGGGAGAAGGACCAGCATTCTATTTAATGGAATTGCACTCTTGATGCTCGGCATTGGCCTATTGAGTCTCTCGATCGTCTCAACGATGTGTCTTCGGGATACCACCAACACTATCCTCGCCTGGAGCCCTAGTCCTCTCAACACAACCCTTGCCTGCCTTAACCATGATATTATCGTCCACCACCGTGGACGTGGCATGCTTGCTGTCGACGCCCGTTATCTACTCGCCCAATCTTCCAAGCCCCGACGACGGCAGTGCGCAATGAATACCGTATACCCTGCTACTCGCTACATCATCTATTTCCAGTATGGAGTGGTTGCACTCTGTGCCGTCTTGGCCATCATCATTCTCGTGCTTATTCGCATACTCAACACCAACGGCGTGCCAACATATGCCTTCTTCGCCGACGACAACGGCACTACTCAGTTGTATCTTGACAGCGGGAATAGTGACCCAAGTCTTTATCCACTGTGGCTTTTCTGCACCTTTTTATTTGCAGTGGTGCCCCAAGCATTCTTTGTCATGGCTCTTCATGGCGCCGAGCTGCTTGTAACAGTGGCACGAGACGAGGCTGCGTGGCGGGAGGCGGCTGGGAGACATGGTCCAGGCCGAGGAGCAATGGTAGCTCCTGGAGCACTAAATTCCGCCGTCAAGAGCTGGCTATGGCTTGCACTGCTGCTTTACAAGCCTGTATCGAGCTGGTTACTCACATCGCAGGGCATTAAGTTTGAGATTCAGCAGAGTACGAGCAGCGTCGTGTTCAATCCAATACCGCTCTTCGCACTGACGGGCTTATTAATACTGCTCGTTGCATTTGAGGAGTGGCTCGTTCGTCGGCGCATAGCTGGTCCACAACCAGCTGCATACGGACATTTACAAACTTTGGCTGACTTGGTAGATGATTGGGGGCCTAGCAATATTGGGGTTGATGAACGCAAATTGTGGTGGGGATCGAAAGGTTTTGATCAGATGGGAGACGCTTTGGTTGGGACGAGCGTGAAGAAAGAGGATGTCGGGGAAATTGATTTTAATTGGAGGTATAAATGATGCTTTATCAAGGAAACGTGGGGAGAATAGGTATAGTGATAGAACTTAGATAGAGTTTGATCGTAACCGATGGTAGATGATGGATTCGGATTTGTAGACGTTATGCCGGCTTAATCTGGGCAAGGCCCCTAAGTGTTTCGGTGATATGAAGAGACTAAGAGGGTGTATGGTGTTCGGAATTTGCCTCTATTGGTAACTACTTAGGGGGAATAGTACCCTGTCATGACGTTCAAGTTTGCGTGCGCCAAACATAAATTCACCATTTATGCCTGCAAGTTTGGAATGCGCCTTGCTGAAAATCGCTTGGAGTTTCGGCCCGGGGTCGATATCATCTGCAATGAAACTGGGCTGACACAGTACGTCCAGCATTTGTCCCATTATCGAATCCGGAGTATCAAGTCCGTGCCTCGGTTCGAGGCTCAAGACTGGTGTTGACGGAGAAAGCCAATAATTCGGCCCCTAGATGGCGCCATGGCTGATCCGACGTTTGGGATGCCCAACGTGCGTTGAAGTGAGCCTTGTGCACTTTGCCCAAGGCTGACTCTCGCGTTGCAAGCGGCGACTCTGGTATGGCCTGGATTCAGCACATCGACTGATGGTCTGTGGATAAGGCATCAGCCCTGCGACGCCCGGCTTCTGTGTACGCCTGTGTGATAAGTCTACCATTGGAGGAACTCCAAGTTGCAACTCTTGTGATTCGTGGTAAAAGTTATGGCAAGGGTGGGAGACTGGGGATGAAGGGGGGCACAGCCCCAAATGTAACTGTCGATCCTTACCGATTGATCAGCAGATGTCGATAAACATCAAGGCGACAAGCATCCCCTCAGCGGGGAATCGGGGATCAACATTCAACTTTCGCCAAGTCACCGCATCAGCAACAAAGATGAAGCTTTTTCGAAAGCTGAGAGGAAAGAAGGAAGGGAAAAAGGAGGAGAAAAAGGAAGGGAATGTTGGAACATCAGCAAGTCAGCAAGCACGCAATCGAATTCTCTCAACACGAGAAGAGCAACTTCAGAATGAGCGATGGCCCACCACCCCAAGGCCAGGGGAATTGGGAACTACTCTAAGCGTTACAAGCTCAGCAGCTCCCAATCTCCAGGAACTCATGAAGCTCATGAAAGCGCCAGCATCCAGCATGTCTGTTGAGGAGGCAAGAAATTTGGTCGACCTTCAGCCACCTGGGCCTTGCCCAATATGCTTCAACTTGGACCCATACCGGGCCACTCCAGACGTGGACACCAGCGAGACACATCGTTCATGGGCCAGAGCTGAGTATAACATACCCGCTGATACTCCAGTTGGCAAGATCACGGTAGAAAAGTCAGAAGACCTGGTCGAATCGTCCCAGCGCGGATGCGTTTATTGTACCATGATTCGAACAGCACTCGGAACAGCGGACCCTACATGGGAAACTCAGAAGTCCTATATATATATTTACTTGGCGAGGGGCTTACCGGTAATCGTGCACTTGGCGTTTGGCGGGACGTCTAAAGTGAGAATGGGGAGGGAAGAGATGCTGAGGAGCTTTGGTGTTGACCTACCAGAGGGACAAGCCATGGACTTTGTCATCACCATTAACGACTTTTCCAAACCGCCTATTGACATTGAGCTATTTCGGTCTCCTCTCGACCCTAGTGAGGCTACCATTGGAGGTACGTTTTTTGTCCATTAATAGGAGCTAGCAGCAGCTAAACATGGGGATTGTAGATCTTGTCGTAGCACCGCTTGTGGAACACATGGGTGCCGCATCTCCGATACAAGAACATTCAGGGGATCAAGGATGCTTCGAGTTCATTAATAAACAGGTCGCCAACTGTATGAAAAATCACAAATGTGGAGGAGATGGCCCTCTTCCTCTGCTCCCCGAACGCATCATCTGGATCGAAGCCAACAACTCGACACACATACAACTCGTGGAACCTACAGATATCCGCGCCAAGTACATTGCCCTTAGCTATTGCTGGGGTCCTACCGGCCCCGATACCTATCTCACGAATGCATCGACTTTGGAGGCCAAGAAAGCCGGAATACAGTTCCAGGACCTGCCCCCGCTTTTTCAAGATGTTGTTAGCTGCTCTCGATCACTTGGAATAGAATATGTCTGGATCGACAGGCTATGTATCATTCAGGGCCAAGATGAGGACTTCAAGCGTCAGGCAGCCAATATGCACAAGATCTATGGCAATGCCACTTTGACCATCGCGGCGGCCTCAGCTGCCTCGGAAAACGACCGAATCTTGGCTCCGAGAGATATCAAGGGGCAACCGTTCAGCCTCAACCTCAACATTGAAGGGATCGGAACCCTGAAGGTTGGGGCTCGGCGTCGATCGCATGGTCTGGGCACTGAGGATAAGGGCGGCGACTATGGTAAAATTTCAACCAGGGCGTGGATCTGGCAAGAAAGACTCCTGTCCGGACGCATGATCTTCTATACTCCGACGGCCCTCAAGTTTGAATGCAACCATCATTCCATCTGGGAAGGATTCGCCCCGGATGTTAAAGGTCATTCTTGGTCTGCGCAGCTGAACAACATCTCACACAATACTTGGACCTTGCTGGTGGAGGAGTACATGAGCAGAGACATCACTCGCCAGTCTGATCGGCTCCCGGCCATGGACGCAGTTATGAAGCGCATATCCCAGAGCCAGGGATGGTCTCCTCTCTGGGGAATGTGGGCCAACGCGCTCGTCGAGAGTCTTGGATGGCAATCAAAAGCATCAGAAAAATTCGGAACGCTCATGTGCCGTACGAACCCGGGCAACTACGCACCTAGCTGGAGTTGGGCCAGCGTTGATGGACCCATCTCATATGTTTCTGCCAGAGGCTTGGGCGGCCTCGAGGAAAACGACCCGATGGTTTATGATGTCGAGATTCGAAGTGTCAACGCGGCCTCGGGCTTGATTCGAGTCGCCGGCCATGCCATCTCGGTTACGCTTCATTGCCGCGTTGATGTCCATGAGCCAGAAGACGGGGAGAGACAGGTGAAGCACCATTACGAGGTCCTGAGGGTTTACAACAATGGGGAGCCGTTTCCCATGAACCCCGACGTTCACTTGAAGCCAGGGAAAATTAACATCATGGGACAGAATACCACGACTGTAGTTCGGCTTCCTTATAATGAGGAGCCCCCGGAGACGTCATGGACTGCCACTTGCCTCTGCCTCCTGGTTGGCAAAATGAGAATGAGAGCCCAGGTGCTTTTCTTGGGTGGCTCACAACGGCAAGAAAGAGCTTGGGAGCGCATTGGGATGGTTGATGGGCTGAGTCCTGCTATTTTTGGGACGTCTCAGCGACGTCTTATTGATATTGTTTAATAGGTATGGTATGGTATGGATGGTTGCAGCGGGAAAGTCAAGAGTACACGTGGAATCCATGGTGGAATTTCGTTATCAAATCAAGACTCGTGTAGGCCAGACAGATTGTTTATCACTCATAAAACAGGCCGGATGACCTTCCATTAATTGAACAACCTAACCGTTGATCATTACCATATTGACGAACACATATATAACGCAACCCCCATTGTTTACTCCACTCACTCACCTCTATCATTTCACTTGGGCGTTACTACATCTTGGCTATTTTCGACTGGAAGATAAGATTAATCAGAAGTACCGAGGCTAGTTGATAAGCTTACCTGCCATCCTTGTAACCCTCCCCCCGTGCCGCCCCTCTTTCTGGGGTGTCCTGTAACAGCCAAGCCATTACGACATTTCTTTGGGCTTTGAGGATAGAGTGTCCGTCCAATCACGCAATGTGGAGCTCATCTTGGGTCCGGAATATTTGGGTCGTAGTCTTGGCCGTCCTTTCATGCGTAGCCTACCATCTTCTTGCAAACCTGCCTAATAGGGCGTCGTATCCCGTTGCCTAGTGTGCATGGCCTAGTGATTGAGACTAGAACACCTTCTATATCTGGGAAGTCTCCGACTGGCAAGGGAGATTCGTCAATCTTGCCAAGATCAAAAATTCCTCTTGCCAAAGCCAATTGTAACCCCTCTGTAAGCCCTGATTGGTGCTTTGTATTATTGGTAGAGGGCCAAGATACACCGCCGTTGCTTGCCGATCACAAGACTTGGAACAATGATTCGTATCCAGAACAGAAGGACAAGCCGGGTTATGATGAGGCAATGGATGGGTTGGTACCTTGAGGGACTCAATTCCGCCCGAGCCGGAGGAGATAAAAAGGGCCAATTGCCTCTGGTGTATTGACATCTCAGCTCCTCAGCAGCCACCTGCATCTCACATCTCCTCCCGCTCATCTATCATTGTAAATCCCAAGATGGTTCGCGCCGCGGTTGGTCTCGGGGCCTTGGCTGCCCTAGTCTCACTTTCCAGTGCAAAGGAGATCAAGCCGGATGAGGCCAAGGCAGCAAGACTGTATGACTCGGGAGTTGTGCACAACAACCTCATGGCCCTTAAGAATGTGTGTTATATCCCCGTCTTTGACAACCATGGTCGACGTCTAACATCGTATCTAGGAGGAGTGGACTCGACAGGAAGAGGCCGGAGCTTTCCAAAGCGAGCAATACCCAAAGCTAGGCTACGCACGCTGCGTCGACGGCTTTGCAGAGGCTATCAAGGGTGATCGCAACAACACCTTTGCATGCCACAATGTGAGTTGAGACTCGTGTCTTCTTGTATCGAGGCCAAACATTCTGACTATTTCCTAGGCTGATCTCCACTCATTCCTGAGCCATGCTGCTCTTGGCAGCACGGGAGGACGTGGCTCTTCATCGTGGGGTTGGACCTCTGACGATGGCCGCGAGTTCGTTGCCATTGGCCAGTATGATGGTACTGCCTTTGCTGAGATTGACAAGAAGGGCAAGCTCATCTATCTTGGCCGTCTGCCTCAGTACTCTGTGCCATCTCAGTGGCGCGAGATCCGCACATACAAGCACTATGTGATCATCGGATCTGAGGCCGTTGATCATGGTGTTCAGATCTTTGACCTTGAGAAGCTTCTCGACATTGACCCAGCCAAGCCGGTCATCTTCGACGCTAAGAAGGACCTAACTAGCCACTTCAGCGCTCTCCTACCTCTTGGTCGTGCTCACAACGTCGTGGTCAACGAGGAGCTCAACTATGGTGTTGCCGTGGGCACTCAGCCTAGAACCGACCCCAACTGCCTGTCAGGTCTCAACTTCTTTGACCTCACGGACCCAGCCAACCCAGAGTCACTTGGCTGTGCAAAGGGTGACGGCTACGTGCACGACGCTCAGTGCCTCGTCTACCGCGGACCTGACGAGCGTTACCAGGGACGTGATATCTGCTACGGCTACAACGAGGACACCCTCACCATTTACGACGTCACTGATAAGGCGAACGTCACCAACATCATCTCTCGTATCTCTTACGAAGGTGCCTCCTATACCCACCAAGGCTGGGTCCTGGACACCCAAAACCAGGAATTCCTTGTTCTCGATGATGAACTCGATGAGCGGGACGGAAACGGCCCTGGTGGTGATGGCTTCCCAGTGACGTTCATTTGGGACATTAGAGACCTGGAGAACCCCAAGCAAACTGGTTTCTTCAAGCATCCCACCAAGTCCATCGATCACAACCAGTATGTCATCGACAATTTCATCTACCAGTCTCATTACGGTGCTGGTCTGCGTGTCCTGGATGGTAGTTCTATCCCTGAGGATCCTACCGGAGCTGGTGTGTATGAAGCCGCTTGGTTTGACATTTATCCCGAGGATGACGACTTGCCCGGCGGTGGCGCGGTCGCATTTGTCGGTACATGGTCCTCTTATGCCTTCTTTAAGTCGGGTTACATCTTTATCAACACCATTGAACGTGGTGCATTTGTTGTAAAGCTGACAGGGAAGCTCTTTTCCAAGTAGTGTACCTAAGTAGAATGATCTAGCAAAGGGGGGGAGGACCTATGGGAGTGTCATCTACCGTTTGGAACTGCCCAACAATCAAGCATGACTATACTATGCAATTTAAAAAACTTTTATCCAATGTTTATTGTCCATGACAACCCGCAAGGTTCAGCTAAAAGTGTGTCTCTAGATCACCTCAAAAACGTTATTATTCTACGCTCACTTTCTCATTCTTGGTACGTTGGGCGGACTGACTGAGCCTTCACCGTATAACTGTAGGGGTTTTTTTTTCTAATAGAGTGGAGATTAACTGATCGTAAGGAGATTTTATTTAGTAAGATAGAGCAATGGGCTATGCTACTAGGTTCCCTGAACGGCCTCCAGAGCAGCCTTCACAACTTCATCCAGAGATATCTTAGGCAGACCCAAAAGCTCATTCACAATCCGTCCTTCTTTCTCCAGATGACCTCCGAACTTGCCAGTGACAAAGCCAATCTCAATCAAGGCATATACAGCAGAAGGGTCCCCAGCAGCCACCGCCGCCTGCTTTTCCTCTATGAAGCGGAGAGTATCGATCTTTTCGACGGTGTATTTCTGACCGCTGATACGCTCAATAGCCGCAAGCAACATGTTCTGAGTGATGGCAAAGTCGCTGAGCCATACTACTTGGTTCTTTGTTTCGTTCCATTTCTTTGCTAGGGCATTCACCAGAGCAAGAGCGGTATTCTCCTCAGTTGTGGTACTGAACCAACCATCGCCATCATCCCAGACCACAAATTTCTTCTCCTTGATATGCATGCCCAGAAAGTCGTGCTGTGCACTCCACTTGAGCCACATGCCGCAAGCAACGGCCATCCATTCGAGGCCTGTTGATTCCTTGGAACGAAGGTAATCCTGGATCTCGCCCTTCTCGCGAAAGACCGAGTTGAGCGCTCTTGCTTCAGGTTTGTTGTTGTTGAGGCCATACTCAGAGGAAACATAACCTCTGACTTTGGCGGCAACGGCTGCATCGATGAATCGAAGTTGTTCGCCAACGGCAAGCGATGTCATGCAGTTGACAACGGCATCCTGGCCAGAGAAAGCGCAAACCAGGGCCTCAGAGGGGTAGGAATCTTCAATGGTGATGGTCTTGAGGCCAGAAGGGAGTTTACCCTTAGACGAAGATCGCTGTAGAGTTGTAACGATGAAGGTGGGCTCCTCGATGAGCGCTTTGAGAACAACAGAACCGATAGAGCCTGTGGCTCCAATGATCAGAATGTTCTTAAAAGGGGAAGCCATTGTGCGCGAAAAAGAAATGCGACTTGGAGTCGAGTAGATTGGGTGAACAATGAATTGTGTGGTAGCAGCAGATGTTAGTTCTGTCTCTTTCTCGCAGTCTCTTCCGGAGTTTATATATATATCTTCTCTCTTTGTTCAGATTCGTTGATGCATTTGTCAGTCGATGGAGTGGAAATTCTAGTAGCTTAGCTGAGTTATCATGCTGACTGCATGAAGCGAAGAATTCCTCCGAGTGCTAGAATGTCATAGACGCAAGTTACTCATCAAAGATGGAAAGGATGGAATGATGTTCAGTAAACATTTCAGAGTGTGCATAATTATATCATCCAGCATTTATGTTGACGGATAAATTTCATAACCTCGCAGCTTTATCTCTAGGCCCCACCCATCAAGCCTCGTTTGATTGGCCCGTTTCTTCATGCCTGAGCGGCGGTGCCACCCTACATACAGTCGACAAGAATATAACATTTCTCATTAATAGTCCGTTGGAAGCAGACTACTATACCTGGATCAATCAACGAGCCTATTCTATTGATGTGGCCATTGGAGAGTATATATTGCCATGATTCGGAAAGCTCTTGTGCTTACTGACAGCCTGTTCCCGTAGTCTATCTGTTCGCTCAGTTATCCAGTTAAGGGCCAAGTTTCAACCAGGACGAAGAACACAGCACTATTTTTGCAGGAAACTTGCTTCTTAAGTTTGTAAGCTCAATAATTCGCGTCAAGATCATTCTGGCTGATTCCTTGTCCCAAAGCCGTCATTAGCATCGATAGGAAAAAGGAGGGTACACTGTTGAGACCCGGGGGCTAGGTAGCTAAAGCCTTGTAGATTACAAAAAGTCCCGCCCTTAAATTATCCCATTGACCAGGTAGTTCCAGATATCCAGATTGAATATGATTGCTGTCCCGTCACATGTCACCAACCCCTTCAAACATACCGTCGTCAAAGCTAATCACCCGGTCCATGTCGGCAAATTGGGCATCAAACAGCATCTGAGATATCATTCCCAGCTCCCCACCGCCGCCTGAACTGCCGCTATAGGGCTCTGTGGAATGGCCCAGAGAGTAAGCTTTGGAGGAAACGTTGACCGGCGTGTACTGAGATCCCGGCTCCGTAGCGCCGTAAGCGGTCCGTAACTGTGGACTTGAAACATCTGGAGGCTCATTTCGAACCGATGGACCCCCATTCGGGCTTGGAGATGGGGCCTGTAAAGGTGCCTTAGAATGCTTCACCTCGGTCGTATATGCCGGAATACTGATCGCGAACGATTCGTCCTGGGTGCACTGAGCATGTAGCTGAGTAAGCGTCGCGGAATATTTTGAAGCGAGGTTCTCTCGAGGACCAAGAAGTCCCACCCATCGTTTCGACATGGCCTCCAAGCTCTGAATTAGCAGCCAAAACTCGGGCGACAGACCATCGACCGAGCTGTAACGCCAATACAGAAGCAATACTCTGGCAGCAATATACACGCAAAAGGCGAATTGATTATTAAGAGGTCCCGTCTCGGCCAAGTTGTTGAGATAATGATCCGTGATAGTCGCAATCTCGACCGCCGCCGCCTGACACGTATCAACGCTGCAGAGACTCGGTAATCTGGTTCGGAATGGCCAATTTAGCGGAGGAAAGGCGATGGGTTGGTGAAGAAGAATCATGGATGCGTTGTGTGTGACATGGGCCAGGGTCAGATTCGGATCCATCCTCGACGACTGTTGTGTAATGTTGACCTTCCACTTCCTCGGAAGCAGCATCTTCCAGTGCACCAAGCGAACATCAAGCTCCTTGAACCGTGTTAACCAGCTGCTTAGATCCTTCTGGTCCTTGATATTAACCCTCTGCTGGAGGAAATAACTCGTCACTCTGCTCAGAGACTCAGTGGCCTCGATACAGTAGGCAAAGGCTCCCACGGTTGACATGTCGACCGCAGATGCTGCTCCTGGTGATGTTCCTGCTTCAGATGGGGTGCGACCCTCGTCGTCTGCACTAGCATGTGGAGGGATTGGATGGGCAGGGAGGAACGCGATGGGGTTTCCAATGCGTCCGGCAGATTTATCCCAGATTCCAAAGTAGGGTGTAGAAACGGGATCTTCCTTTCTCCAGGTTATGCCATCGCATGGAAGGCGGCGATTGACATCGTCAGAGGTGAGACTAGTGTTCCAACCCGTTGTCACAGAGCAGAAGCGGTCCAAGTTGAAGACACACCAAAATACCCTCCTTCGCTCTTCAGCCTCAGTCCAACCCTGTGGGGGTGCCAAGGATGCGTAAGGCTGTGAAAAGGAGGGTCGATCAACTTCGTCGTCCTCGATTGTCAATTGTAGATACTCGACGATTCGGGTTAAGGCTCCAACGAGTGACCATGCTTGAGATGCTTCGCCGTTGCCAATCTAGAACGAGGTTAGTTTGCTGAGAGGAGCATCTGAGAGATGGGTACTTGCATCGTTGAAGCAGATGATTATGAGTGCTTGCAGGTTCTCAACCGACATACTCTTTGTAGCTTTGGCTACAACCCAGTCCCTGAGGTCTTCTTGATCCTTGGAGAATGTCATCGCCATGTCCGCAACAGCCTTGCTCGAGACATATCGTGATGCGGTTAGGACCATTGCCTGCAAGACCAAATGCAAACTGCCTTTTCCTACATCATCTCGGATGCGCCTATGAAATCGAGCCTCATGAATCATTGGGATCCATGGATGTATGTAGGCGAAGTAGGCACTGATAACCTGTTCTAAGACGCTGTCATCGGGCAGAAACTGGACGTTGTGTCCATGAAGAGGTTGATGTCCAACATCACTGCTGATTCGACGCCGTTTGTGAGAGACATTGTCGCCTCCTATTACTGACGAAGACGTTGGTGATCTCCCACTGAGCTTGCATATCTCTTGAGCAAGGGACAAGAGAATGTTGCTGCCAGTTGCAGTCTGTTCCTGATGAGAACTTCTGTCACCACTGAGATCCTTTTCAGTTTGTAGTTTATTGAGAGCTTCCTGTTGGCTTGCAAAGGATCGTTCTAATGCGTCTAATGATTTCTGTCAGTTTAAACAATTGAGCCCGTGTATCACGCGATATTTACCCAGCCTTCTGTGTAGGTTCTCGATTGCCCCGGTCTTCATTCCAGGCTTTGCACGCTTCGATTCGTAAACACATTCATATCCTAGATACGTCAGATATAGAAAGACTTTGTGAGAGGCGTGCATCTCGACCCACCTGTCTTGCGGCAGTGCTCGCAAGCTGGAGTTTCCCTGGAGCATCGAAGCTTGCGCTTCCTACAGCAGTTGCAGGCGAGGCTTGCATCGGGGCCCCCTCCAGCGGACTCGTCGGGGCGAGTGGAGGCATCTGTTCCGTCATTATCCATTGGTGTTTCGTAAGATAAGCGGATATTCACGTGGTCCAAGGTTAGTGAACTTTTGTCATGTTGTTTCGGAGGAACGATAAAGGATTTGAGGCGGTGCCGGGTTCATTTATCCGTCGTCCGCTTGAATTGCCCCGAGGAGCCGAACCCCCGCTCGGGGAACCCTCCCCTGACTAGGTGCTGATGTTCAGATGACAGTGGCAACCTTTTTACCCCAGGTCTTGGCCATTGTCTTATTCCCTAATCGAGATAATCCCCCAACTGTGTGACATGGTTTGGGTGCGATATTGAGCACCACCTCGGCAACTCGGTCGGACATAGCCCGAACCCCGACTGATCTTCCCCGTGCTCCATTATTGAATCTGATGATTTCTTTGTCACTTCAAAGTGATAACACCACGTTATCTCACTAAACCTCTTGTGTACCATCATCGGTTTTCCTAAATTACACTATCATGACCGGGCTCGCTGGCTTCACTGATAACCCGTTCCGGGATCGCTCTGACCTTGTTCGAGCAGCCACCGCCCTTGTACAACCGCTTGGGGCATACAGATCTCCGGCTAATGCCCGTGTCAAGTTGTTTCCTTCTACTGCTGCAGCCTTTGAAGATGTTGCCGCCCAACTCGAGGGGTTCGCCCGCCCCCTCTGGGCTGTCCAAGCTCTTGTAGGCGACGACGGAGGCATCGCCACTGGGGAGGCTCACAACTGGATCCAGGGCATCCAAGCCGGCGTGGACCCTTCGAGCTCTGAGTATTGGGGTGATGTTGGATCTTTTGACCAGCGCATGGTTGAGATGGAATCGATTGCGTTTGCACTGCTGACCGCCCCCGATGCCATGATGCGTCTTTTGGACCAAGAGTCGAAACTCAACCTCATAAACTGGCTCCGGCAAATTAACAACCATGCTATGCCGAGAAATAATTGGCGGTGGTTTCGGATTCTGGTCAATCTGGCGCTGGTCAAGGTCCTTGAAGTGCCAAAGGTTGAGCTGAGACATATGGTGGATGAGGACTTTGCAGTGCTTGACGGATTTTACATTGGTCAAGGTTGGTCCTCTGATGGCATCTGGGGAGACGAGAGAAAGCAGGCAGATTACTACTCCGGAAGCTTCGCCATCCAGTTTGCTCAATTATTATACATTCGGTTTGCTCAAGAGGATGAGGAAAGGGTTCAGAGGTACCGACAGCAAGCCGCCGAGTTTGCCTCCCAATACTGGAGGTACTTCGATGTGAACGGTATTCAACTCTTCCACTGCCATCTTCCTCTGTAACTCTAACTCGAGTCAAGGTGCCGCTATACCATTCGGTCGCAGTATGACCTACAGATTCGCATTCGGGGCTTTCTGGGCAGCCCTTGCTCTCGTCGATGTCCCTCTCCTTGGTCCCGTGGGAAGTCTGGGCTCCGTAAAGGGCATGCTTTTGCGGCACCTCCGATGGTGGTCAAAGAAGTCAGAGATTTTTAATTCTGATGGTACCATGAACATTGGATTTGCCTATCCTAACATGTACATGTGCGAGGATTACAACTCAAGACAGTCGGTCTATTGGTGTTTGAAGAGTTTCGTTGTTCTAGGTCTGCCGGAAGGCCACAAATTTTGGACCTGCAAGGAGGAGCCCCATCCCATGGCGAAGCTGAGTATGAGCAAACAGTTCCAAATTGGCAACCCGGGCTTTATTCAGCCTATCTGGCCTGCTCATCACATTCTCTGCAATTCTCATGAACACCACCACCTTTTATCATCAGGGCAAATGACAACAAAAAAGTTCAAGGCCAGAGAAGCCAAGTACGGCAAGTTCGCCTACTCCTCCGCCTTTGGATTCAGCGTACCCTCGGGCCCGGAACTACACCAACTTGCACCAGACAGTACACTTGCCATCACCTTGGATGATGGAGAGTCATGGAGAGTTCGATGGCAGCCCTTCAATGTCAGACTTCAGACTGTACTCGTTTGTTCACAGGGAGATTCACACAAGGTCCCTGCAATATCGAGTGTCTGGCGGCCTTTCAAACAACTCGACGTGGAGATTGAGACTATCCTCGTTCCGTTGACTCCGCACTTTCAAGGGTGGCACATTAGGTTACACAAAGTAACGGGATCCGGCTGCTTGAGCGCCGTTCCATGGTCAGATGGTATCCAACTGGTTGACGCGTCTTTCGCAATATCTGCCCTGTCAACTACCGGTTATCATATTCCCAGAGAAGCCTCTGGTGATGAGATGAATGGCTGCTTCTCCGACTCATCGGGGATTCTCATCATGTCTCAGGCTGGATGCAGTGGGGCTGTGCAAATAACAGCCGATTCAGCTGCCACTGGCGAGTCGTTGCTGATCGAAGCCGACCCAAACACAAACTTGATCACGCAGAGAACCTTCATCCCTTCCATTAAATATAGCATCAGGCCAACTACGCCGAAGGAACCAGAAATGGGGACTGAACCTATAATCTTCGCGACGGGGGTATTTGGCGTATCAAGCGAGAACATGGATCACGGCGAAATGAAGGAGATGTGGAAGAAGCGGCCTACTCAAATCAAGATAGGCACTACGAGCGAGGACGCTCTGGAGGTCTCATAAACCAGGGCTGATGGTATTGGACGAATCGTCAGTTGATAGGTTGGGGCTTGACAACTTAGCTGAATTTACTCGCCTGAGTCGTGGCTGACAGAGCCTTTGTGAATCAGTAGATATAATAAAAGGAAGATAGCCCCATGGAGCTCGTCTCCTGGGTGAATTGCGAAGGCTTCCCATCTGGCTCTCCTACTACGTGAGGGGCAAGGGGCGGAGGATTGTCCTCGGAGGCCGGGGCATCTCGCTTCTTTGCTGGGTTAGTTAGTACTCTGCAGATGACAATCAGCAATTGAGAGATGGCCCGAAGCCCGATTCCTGCGCGGTTTAACGGACTGTCTCGGGCGGGATAGTAAAGTTCCCTGCCGGAAGGATCGAGGGATCATCATATCTCCTGTAGCCAGCTATCGACTACAAAATCAGAATTGCTTGAAGTTATCCTGATTACACCAACAACTCTGTTTTCACCAAGCACCATCACAGCATCTCCCGCCATGTCGAAAACACATCCTGGGATTCTAGACTCGGATACAGGTCTGGGTACCCCCTATTCTTGCACAATTACGATACCTGGGGATGCCTGTCCTTACCCAGAGCATTCCGTGTCGCCCTCGACACCGGGAGAGCGATCCATCCAAAGCGAGACGTCTTGGTCAGATGGACCTTCAAACTCCAAGGACACTGAGAACTTGCGACATCGATCAAGCCTATACAAGTACCTTGGCGAACTCTTTGATGAGAATATTTTTGCCAAGCCTTGTCGGACTGCAGCCAAATGTCTCGATCCCTCCCCGAACGGGCCACTACGACAACCCATAACTTTCCCAGAGATAGTCCCGCAAGAAGGCACCAAATACGGGCAATGGGAGATGCGGGAACCTGAATTCTGGACTTGCGGTTTCTTCCCCGGTACTCTCTATGCTCTTCTTGAGCGGAGCATTAAGTATCCGGGGTCATTGGGAACTGGCGATGGTCTCAGAACGAAGGTGACTGAGATACGCGCCCATTTGCAGCACCTCTGCAAGACTTGGGCGGAACCTCTCCACGCTATGGCCACAAGAACTGATACCCACGACATCGGCTTCATAGTCATGCCGGCGTTGCAACGAGACTGGGAATTATTCGGCATTCAGCGCAGCCTCGAGTCTATCATACAGGCTGCTCACAGCTTAGCCGCCCGCTATATCCATTCTGCAAAAGCAATTCGCAGCTGGGATTGCTTGCTGAAGAAGGACATCACTGTGACAGATATGGAGGAGAACCTCCTTATCATCATCGACAGCATGTGCAACCTGGATTTGCTCTTCTATGCTGCTGCTCAGGGTGGAGAGAGTAACCTCGCTGACATTGCTACATCACATGCGAGAACATTACTCAAGACCCATCTACGGCCTGAGAGCGCGAGGTCCTTGGCTAGAAATGGCTACAAAGGTCAGCTCTACTCAACATGTCATGTCGCAAACATCGCTCCGCAGACTGGACATCTGAAGTGGCAAAGGACAGCTCAGGGGTATTCCAATGAGTCCACCTGGTCACGGGGTCAAGCCTGGGCTATTCTAGGATACGCACAAACCTATCAGTGGACAAAAGACAAGATGTTCCTCGATGCTGCCTGTGGGCTGGCCGAGTACTTTTTACATCGGCTCGAAACATCTCCCTCTTGCGTCCAAGTTCCAGTCAAGGAAGAGCTCTCTGGGATCAGCCTTGATCATGAGGGCAATCCAAATCGTTTTAAAGGGAGATTTGTCCCACTCTGGGACTTTGATGCCCCCATTCAAAATCCCTCAGAGCCACTACGAGACTCGTCTGCTGGCGTGATTGCCGCCAACGGAATGCTGCTACTATCACAGATCCTTACAGCGCAATGTGAACATGCCTTATCTCGCCGCTTCTTTGAGGCGGCTATTGACATTGTGAAAGATACACTTGATCTTTCCTTGTCTGTTGAAAAGGCGCGATTCGGAAGAGAGCATGGTTCAAACTGTCACATCGAAGACGTTCTTACTGGACAGACATTTGAGGCCATCTTGAAACATGGTACAGCGAACAATAACGAAAACGCAAGAAGACGGTACTGCAATCATGGCCTTGTTTACGGAGATTATTACCTCGTGGAGTTTGGGAACAGGTTGTTGAACATGGGGTTTGTCTAGGGGCATGGCTTGCGTTATGTGCCAATGGGATGAACAGATTTGGTTTCTTCCTAAGAGTTGAAGAAAGGGGAAGATGAATTAACAGTTTTGACACTGGTGTGCGCACATCTTACAGTACCATTGCAACTAATGGCAGCTTTGCCTGTTGAGAACTTGACACTTGAACTTAACGTGCGAGTGAGCTTAGAGTGGTCCAATAAAAGGCGATTGATATAAAAAGTCAGACCTGACATCAATATCGAGGTCAATGTATCTCCCTCCATGTTACCATGGCAGAAATTCTGCGATATCGGGCCATCGGCCGGCATTTGAAACAATAATAACATCTCAATGATAACTCTGAAGAGGTAGGTAGACAGCCTTGTTCCATAGAGAACAGCGAAAAGGCCGATAAACCTACCGACACCGAGGCTCTGCGACAGCAGTTCCGAGATGACACCGGTCTCGGTTGGTATTCGAGTCTGGGCGGCCCGCAGGGTGGTGCTTGTGACGAGGAGAAACTGTTGGCCCTCCTACGGATATTGGACACTTGGTTGCTGAAACATGGAGAAGAAAATGCGGAATATACAATAACAGTGTGCAAAGCCAAGTCAATAGCCAAGAGACAGCTGAACTTGAGGCAAGAATAAACATCCAATCCGAGTTGTCGCTTTCTGCATGCCAATGCTTGGTGAGCAGTTGTGGAGGCTCAGCTCGCGGCGAGGGGGTTGTCAAATACGTAATTTCGGAGTAAAATCTGCCCGTTTCTCGTTTCTTTTTGTTAAATAAAGGCTCGGGGTACCTAACCTTTAGATGTGCCAAGTACTTGGCGGCTGCGTGGGCCTGGTTTGTTTCTCTTTGGCGAGACCCAGCTCCCCAAACACATGATGGGGTTCGAGAGACGCATTAATAGAGGAAACTAAGTTTTCATAATTCCCAGATATTAAGCTAACATAATATATGTCTACATAATCCCTTCAAACGAGAGAGCAGTACCGTACAGAATACACTGGGCCGTGCCTGGGTTAAAATGCCAAACCATACACATGTAGGGGTCAAATTGAGACCCGCAGTCCCTAATAATGCCGTGCCGCTCGAGGCGCGTACCATATTCAGCCCGTGTCTCAGTGCAGGCGAGAATGGCAGAGCCTGATGTAAATACAGCCTGATTTAAGACCTGGAGTAAATTTACATGGGACTTCCTATCCAATAGCCGCCATTTTCGTACCTCCAACAGCATTCATTAGAATTACCACGACGCCACAGCGCTTCAATGTGCAGAATTCTGGATTGCCTGATCTTTTCCCCCACGCTGCCTTATTGAGATATATAGGGTACTTTAGTTGGCTAAAGTCCTGTTTCATTAGCTGTGCAATATTCACATACTCAACTCTGAAAGTTTTCCTTCCTCTCACTTTACCTATCATTCACCATGGCCTCGGAAAAAGGTTGTGGCGGGCTGTTTTCTTTGTTGATCAAACCCTGGTGGTTCCAGCTTTTCTCAATGCTTGTTTCCATTGGTTTGGTCGTTAGCATGATATTCGTGCTAAAGAGTTCAAATGGGAAGCCCGTAAACGGAAACGACGAAACTCTCAACGCAAAAATATCTGCCCTCTCGACTGCCAATGGTGTGTTCTTACTCTTGGTTCTTGGGGCATGTCTCAGTCAGCAAAATTGGATTCTATTTTTTGAACAGTCACGATGCCTGTATGACTTTCAGGCAGTCTCGGACGCGAGCCGCGGGCTTCAAGGGAGTCTTCTCCTAATACTTAGATTCTGTCTTTACCTCCTTCGCGATTGCCTGGTTCGGTTATGGCCAGGCTTCGACAATGTCCTCGCTCGGTTATCCCGTTTTGTGCCGGGCTTCGATTATAACAAAGAACACCAGCGCCTTCGCGGCGGGTGAGTCCTGACTCTTTGAGTCTACTGTCAGACCTACCACCAATAGAATGTTGTCTAACGTGTTTTCTAGCACTAGAGTGATGAGAGTGATCATCACTATAGTGATGATTGGCGCCATAGCTACGTGCTTAGCTGTCGCCATGGACCCCTTTGCGCAGAAATTAATTGATTTTGACGAGAGAGAAAGTTTTGGTGAAGCTAGCATCCCGTATGCATCACGATATTCTCGTGGAATCAGGCTCGCTGGACTATCTGGCGTTGACGGTATGGGCTTTTCCTTTTTGTTTTCCACCCTGCGTCGTCTGGCTTACTGATTGTACCTACATAGTGAGTGAGGATGGCCGCGTTGATTTGCGTGGCCCTGATGTTTATGCCAACGCCGACTTCGAGATGCAAGCTGCCATCGCATTTGGGTTCTCGGCAGATGCTGAAGCAATCCAACAGCAGACTCCGTTCTCCTGCCAGGGAGCTCAATGCATCTTTGAGTCCTGGGAGTCTTTGTCGGTGTGCAGCATGTGCTCCAACATCACGGATTACCTCGAGATCAACACACTCAGCAACGGGGGTCTCTACAATGACCTCAAGTTCGACCGGAGCTCTGCACGAGTTGAACCAAACAGCACTGAGTATTCGCTACCAAATGGTCTATTCCTGAACAACATCGATGACGATTATGGCCCTAGTGAGAGCATGGTGTACATGACAATGAGCGGCACAGCAGACTCCAATAAGACCGTCGCCATGAGTGATATTGACACCCTTATTTGGGCTCAGACAATCATCAAAGTGGCCACTAAGCCAAACCCAAACTCTAGCGATACTTGGCCAAACTTTGAGGTCAGGGCCTCGGAATGTGCTCTTTACTACTGCGTCCGGCGCTATGAGAACGCAAAGTACAACAACAGTCGGATGAGCTTCACGTCAGAGAAGCTGAAGGATGTAGAGAGGGATCCGGAATCTTGGGCATCTTTGACCTCGCTTCTTCAGGCCAGTGACGGCCTATCAGACAAAGTCTTGAAGAGCCTGGCCTACCACCCTCACGATTCATTCATAAGCCGATCAGACCTACGACTTCGCAGTGCTGACGGAACGCGTGGATGGAATGTTTCCGACACAGCCGTCTATGGGATAAGCTACTACATGCAGACGTTTTTCGCCACCTGCCTGAACAGAGAAAATTGCACCCAAGCTGTAGAAGATTGGGTCATTCCCAACGGCTTCTACCTATCCGCTTCTTCTAGCGATGGGAGGCAAAGGGAGGACTACCGCCCTAGTACAGCAAAGGTTCTCTGGGAGACCGACGACATCGAACCAATCTTCAAGAACGTTGCCGCAAGTATGAGCAATGCTCTACGTCGCGGTGCCGATGGCGAGGTGACAGGAGATGGCACTGTGCTATCATCCACCACAGTTTACAAAGTGGTGTGGCCTTGGATAACCTTACATTGCTTCGAAGAGATCATAGCGCTGTTGATTCTGACATTCACCATACTCTCGACATACCGGCGGATGCGGCAATCAAATAAGTTCGATGTCTGGAAGTCGAGCGAGCTCGCTGTTTTTGCCAAGGGCGCTACCCTCGGTAATACACTTGGGGGACTCCATACAAAAGATGATCTTGAGAAGGAGGCAAAGAAGACGGAGGTTGATTTGTTCAAGATGTCCAAAGAAGCTGGGCTAAACGCCTCGGATACTCTCCTACCGAATGGTCAGGATACACTGGGAGATGAAAGCTAGTCTAAGGCAGATGCCGTTAGCGGTTTGGTGAGGAGGGTCCCGGGTGTTTTCAAGCCGAGGAAGCAGTGCAGTTTCTAGATTAAGTGACAGCGTTTTCCGACTGGCTCCTTCGAATCTGGCAAGGATGCTGAGGGTAGATATCACACGAATGCAAGTGATGGAGACCCCAAGATGGCGATTTGGATGTCCGATAGCAATCGGCTAGGCAAGCCAACGAATGATAGAGAAGAATAAGAGACTTAAAAGGTGCTGCTAAGCCTCCATGAGGGGAACAACACTCACAGACTCAGACCGCAAACCCAGACGCAATTTGAAACCCAGCCAAGCCGTATCATTGGGCACTCGGCTAGCTCCTGACCGTACAGAAGGAAACCATCTAGACGTGGGGAACAAAAGCAACAAAACCTTTCACAGACAACTTGTCGATCAGAGTCAATTACCTACAAAGATCGTTCTGTCGGTTAATTCGGGCCGTGCCAAGGCCTGCTGGCGGTCCGTCCACGCAGGATCTTCAAAGTTCCGGAAACAACCTGTTACTCAAACCCGGTTCGAAACAGTCAGCGTCGCGTCAGTATTTAGTCGCGATTGGCTGCGCAGACTAGTCTAGCGTTTCGTTTTACTTCAGCCCTCCCAGCTCGCGTCGATAACCTCATTCAGTGTGGCGAAGTTCGAATGCACCCTCACACATGAGTAGAGGGCGCTTCGACGGTGGAGGGAAGCTGCCTCATGGGGTTGGATTCTGAGGCTGGGGAGCTTGGCGATAGCTTCAGGTGTCTTGGTACGGTGAGCGAGCTCGTGTCTAGATATGTTGTGGTTGCCATATCGATGGACTATAAATCATGGGCTGATTCTCAGTGAATTATCCAGCTCATCATCATCATCATCAGCCTCAGCTCCCTTTCCAGCCTCTTACCAAGCTACTCTTCTTCCCTGCCGGACAGGTCTTCATTTACCAATTCTTTGATACTACCTCTTTAAAATCTTCAATACTATCAACTATCAAGTCAAGATGCCTTCCGTCAAGACCGCCATCACCTGGACCATCCTCGCCCTGGCTCAGCTCACAGCCGGCCACAGCGTCATCACCAACGCCGTTGGCGACTCTGGCGGCGCGGGTATGGCCCTGGGCGTCGA
This sequence comes from Fusarium floridanum, assembly GCA_003947005.1. Lineage (NCBI taxonomy): Eukaryota > Fungi > Ascomycota > Sordariomycetes > Hypocreales > Nectriaceae > Fusarium > Fusarium floridanum. The sequence continues at coordinate 4,232 of NKCL01000213.1, read as the reverse complement.
CACTACTACGCCCCGCGACGGCACGCGCCGCCGTCCCTTCCAGCAGGATGCCACCCGCTTCCGTGGTGACTCGGCCGAGACCGTCGGCGAGACCCTTGGCGGAGGTGACAACGATGTCGAGGCTGGCACCTCGGCCATCCTAGCTGAGACCAATGATGATCTGCCCCAGGTCACACAGGGCGGCGAGCTCACCATGACGCTGCACCAGGTCAACAGCGACGGCGCTGGGCCTTATACCTGTATGATCAACGATGACGGTACTGGCCAGAGCTGGACCGACATCACCGTCACGCAGAACGTTGAAGGCAACGAGCGTGGCCGCAACCGTGATGGCGAGGCCTCTGACTTTCCCCTCGTCGCGTCTATCCCCGCTGATCAGGAGTGCACTGGCACCGTTGCCGGCCAGGACAATGTTTGCCTTGTCCGCTGCCAGAACCCTGCTCGCGCTGGTCCTTTTGGCGGTGTTGTCCCTGTTCAGATGGCAGGTGGCAACGCTGGAGGTGCGAACAATGCCACTGATGATGCTGCCAACAACGATGCTGCCAACGATAACAACGGTGCCGATGCCAACGACAACGGTGCTGCCAATAACGGTGCTGATGCCAACAACAATGCTGCCAACAACAATGATTCTGCCAACAACAATGATGCTGCCAACGACAACGGTGCTGATGCCAACAACAATGCTGCCAACAACGGTGCCGCTAACAACAATGCTGCCGTTAACAACGACGCCTCAGCCGACAATGGTGCGGCCAACGAGAACACTGCAGTTAACAACGGCGCTTCAGTCAACAATGACAATGAAGAGGAGGAGGAAGAGGAAGAGGAAAAAGAGGAAGAAGACAACGGTTCCAACAATAACAACAACAAAGTCAGGGCTATTCGATTTTCTGCCTAATAGCTAGATGTATTTCCAGGTTGTGAGAATAAGTAAACCGAGAAAGACGTAAAGCAAAGAACGTCTAGCAAAAGAAGCAGCCATTTATTTCTCAAATTCTTTCCTCATCAAGTCTCCTTGTGCTTTCCGTCTCACACGCCCCCCTTGGTCGGCCATGACGTCGTACTAAACGTATATCATATTGATGACTTTGTCTGTTGCTGTTGTGGCTGGTGGCCTCTTATAATCATTGCAAGCAGCACAGAATAATGCATATATCATTACCACCAGCAGAGTTTCAGACCTCACCGACATATACCGGAGACTGGGAGGCCCATACTTCTTTCAACAATCCTTTAAACGCGTTCCGCGAGGTGAAGACATAGACCATGGCACTGGGTAACCCGTACCCTCTCTACCTTGAGTGGCTGAGTCCAATTTCAGACCAGATAATAATTTTCAAGCACTAATAAACATCCGGACTGCTGCAGTAGTGACCCTTTACATATGTAGTAGGAAAAGTAAGTAGCGACTTCTATTACATCAATGTACCGCATAAGAAATTGGAATATGTTGGCTACCGCGACCAAGTCAATGCCTCATATTATCAATCTTCATCAAACTCGCTGACATCCTCCTCATCCTCATCCTCATCCTCATCCGGCATCCAGTCCGGGCTCATGCTAGCAAGCTGTTTCTGCGAAACTTCGTTTTCGCGCCCGGAGAGCCGATACATCTGGGATGTGGAAAGGCTAACTGCCTTCACCTGTTCCATCTTGTCCAGCATGACACCCGCCATTTCCAAAACGGCTTCGTCCCCGCCCTCCACGCCATCTGCCAGAGCTAATATGTGGCCGATTATCAAAGGCAGCTGCCATTCATGCTGCATGTATGTCGACCCAAAGAAAGTTCGGAGAACCGGATCATATCCTCGGTGCATACCCTTCAGGAACGCCCAGTTAGTTATATGCATGTACAGATATGGAAAGGCAAGCTCCTGAACTTCAGACTGCATTGCATCACCAAGATGTCCCAACAATTCAGTCGGTGAGATACGAACAGCCTTTGCAGCCCCCGGTCCCTTGTTCTTAAGCCTGGAAGAGGCTCCTCTGGATGCCTTGCTCTCTTGTTGCATTTGAGCACGCGAGAGAATTTTCTCGATGCTCTCCGGGGACCAGTTCATCCGGCTCATGTTCTTCTGGTATCGATCCCGAAGACTGTCGTGGATAGGAGTACGTGGTTTGAGGAACCTCGTACCTCTTCGGGAGAAATCATCGATGTCCAACTTCTTGGAACGGCGTCTCCGGTTCGTAAAGACAGACGCAGAAACGCCAATCTGCAACATGAATCGCGTGACATAGTCGGCAGTGTTGTCAGGCTGCCCTCCAACAAAGAATTGCTCTTCGCCATGGAGAGCGAAAAGACGCTCCATGTCAGTCCAAAAACATTCGGAATAGCCTGCATCTGTCGCAGCGTTATACAAATGTGCTGGCAGAATAATTGAGCCCCAGGCATTGGTAAGTGCAACGGCGAGCTCATGCACCTCAGTTCGATGATGATACAGAGCCAGCCCAGCAACGATCGGAGACCTTCTTAGAAGCCGATGCTTCTTAGTTGCCTCGACTAATTCTAGCGCCTTTGGATCACTACCCGCAATGAGTTTCTTGACTTCGTATATGGGGTCTTCTAGGAACCACTCGATCCTCTCCGAAGTCCCCTGCAACCAGTCCTCATCCGAGGATGACCAATGAGGGCTTTTGAGATTCTTGTTTTGGCCGATAGTCGACTGCAAAGGAGCATTCATGATAGATAATCGCTTGATAAGGGTTTCGACTGAGGTTTCAACATAGCCCCTGACGACATGATGTATATCAAGGTTGACTTGGGCCGCAAAGATAAGACTGAAAGGGATCTCATTGGTCTCCTTGAATTCTTTGACGCCCCGAATAAACTCGTCCGTAATAGGGTAGTCGGGGACATGATGAACAAGGGCTAAAGCTTCCATGTAAAGCTCGCCAATAATGATGGTGTCTTCCGCATATTTTTGCTGCCCGGTCTTGGACTCCCTGTGGCTTTCGGGATCGTAAACCCCAAAATGCCCTTCTGGATAGAGACCGGCACTTCCCTGCCAGGGAACCGCAGCAAGAGTATGGAGGAGAGAACCGACAAAATAGTAGCAGGAATCGCTAAGATCGTAATGTTCATCCTGGCTTGATGACTCACTCATCCGTTTGCCAAATTCTTCGAGGCTTTCGTCTGGTCGGCTTAGAATGTTGACCATGTATCGTTGACAGATGCTGAAGGCACCACCATGTTCCTTGAAGATGGGCAACATGTCCTCTATGATGTTTGCCGCGAACTCGATGGCCGTGTTGGTCACCACCGCTACCACAGCCGGGTCGACTCCGTCGTCCTCTTCGTCATCCGGGCTCACGAGATATGACCAAAGAGACGAAATGAACTGCCGAATCTCGGTTAGATCCCTGCACATCATGGCGAAAGCAACCAGGGCGTCTTCGAGTGTCGGTGATGGATCGGCCTCGTAGATAGCTGCATCTTGGCCAGCTGCCTCGGGTCTTGGAATGTCCGGGGCGTCGAGGAAGTCTTGAGATGGTTCATAAACCTCGAGGGCATCAAATTGATTAGTCAGAGCGTCCACCGCATCGGATGAGCTAGAAGCAGTCGGAGGCTTGAAAGGTTTCAGCACCTCGCCGACCTTTTCGAGAATGCCCACAAAGTAGGAATGTCTCGCGTCTGACTCGATATCTGGCTCTGCTCCATGGCGAGATAGCTTTTCGCTGAAGCTAGACCTCACAGCGATAACTCGGTGAAGAGTGTTGAAGAATACCTCTGGAACCGAAAGAGCCGGGATTTTGGAAGCAGATATGTGTTCAGCCAGAGAGATGAAATCCTTGATGGAAATGATGTATCTAGGTACCGAAGGGGCTTCTGGTGTCGTCCCTTTGGCCTTGTTCTTGGCTGCGGCTCTTGCTTTTCCCTTAAGCCGTCCGGTCTTGGCGGGTTCTTGTTGTTGTTGCTGTTGTTGTTGTGGACAAGGCGTGTTGGACAGTAGATCAGGAGGATATCCGCATTCCTTTGCTGTAGAAGCAAGCCATGATGCAATCGAGTTGGTATCCTTCTTGTACTCTCGGTACACGCTGACCAAAGCTGGGGGCAACATTGTAGCCAAAGTGGAACGCGTAACGATAGTTAGCTGGTTGGAGGTACCGTATCGACTCGACAAATTGATAAAACCTGGTGGGTCCTGGCACCCCTGCTTCATGCAAGTTCTATTCCTCATACAGTTAGTATGAGAATCAGAACACAACGTCAACTCATCTCCCCCTCTTCC